>CAUYRH010128756.1:0-141581 GCA_963574655.1 Perodicticus potto | reverse complement strand
ATGTCCTACTACACATTGCTACTGCAACTCAATTCAACTTTGAAAATAAATAAATAAAGGAATTATAGGATCAAATGGCAGGTCTATTTTTAGATCTCTGAGTATTCTCCAAACATCTTTCCAAAAGGAACATATTAGTTTTCATTCCCACCAGCAACGTAGAAGTGTTCCCCTTTCTCCACATCTACGCCAACATCTCTGGTTTTGGGATTTTGTGATGTGGGCTAATCTTACTGGAGTTAGATGATATCTCAAGGTAGGTTTGATTTGCATTTCTCTGATGATTAAGGATAGTGAGCATTTTTCATGTGTCTGTAGGCCGTGCGTCTGTCTTCTTTAGAGAATTTTCTCTTCAAATCCTTTGCCTACCCTGAGATGGGATCACTTGTTCTTTTCTTGCTACTCCGTTTGAGTTCTCTGTGGATTCTGGTTATTAAACCTTTGTCGGAGGCATAACCTGCAAATATTTTCTCCCATTCTGAGGGCTGTCTGCTTGCTTGTATAGAACATTTTGAATTTATTTTCCTCTATGGCAAAATAATTGTTTTTGCTATACACTTAAATAGGTACAAGATCCTGCTCACCACATTTGTTAGATTGGCATCATTATCCAAATAATCATTCTAATTTAGCTAAACCAAAACATACAAATGAACTGAATGTTTTTATCAAAGTGACCCAAATAATAGAGCAAAATATAAAAACTGAACTATGTATGCATGTGAGTACAATCTAGCATATACTCTGTATTATATCTTAGGATATAATTTGAGATTCTCATCCTTCTGGCAGTTGAGTCTAGTACAGTAGTAAATTCACTAACTTTGCGTGTTAATTAGGAAACAGAGATGTGAATGGTAGTAACCCGATTCAAAGTGGCTTAAAGAAAAAAAAATGAGGGGAGATAGTCTTATTGGCTCAAAAAATCAGGAAGCGGAAGAATATGACTAATTTTAGGCATGCTGAATTTAGAGACTAAATGATGAGGTCAACACACACATGTACACACACACACTCTTCCTTTTTCTCTCCATCTCTGCTTTTTGCGGAATTGGTAATTTTTTTAGGTAGCATTTATCCATGCAGTGATAGAAATAACCACTCAGGACTCTAGGGCTATATCTTACAGTTTTTCAAATCTGTTAAAGAGAATTTCTTTTTCCCTATATTTTCCCTAAAAGTCTTGTATTGACTTCTGATTGAGTCACCTTGGGTATTATTGATTTGTCCATAAATGATGAATACAGCAAGAGATTTTATTGTATCAATATCTATGGGTTACTTTTTTGTTCTTATTTTTAAAATCATATGTCTTAGTGAATAACAAGACTTATGCTAGGAAAACTGTGATATGGCTTGAAGGCAAAGAAAAGGCCAAGTTTCACTTTAGAAACTTCTGGGACAATGTTTTCTGTAACTCTAAGAAAATATATCCATACCATTTAATTAAAAGACCTCTACATATGTCCTCTTTAAAGAATTAAATCACAAAAGGGCACTACAAATTTTGCAAACTCATGTCTGCCCTAATTCCTAGAAATCCCAGGTATACTTTTGATAAATAACACTTCACCTGGAAAAGCACTTTGCCGTTTACAAATTTCCCTCACAAACAGTGGTGGTCATTAATTCCATATGTAGTCTTGGTTCACTTTCATGGTGGAATATTACTTGCTAACCTTGTGGTGGTTGGATGGGACCTTGGGAATAGTTCTGACCAGTGAAGTATGAAATGGAATATGTGAGTTCCATACGGTGATAGAATTGCCTCCAGAGTCTTCTTTCTCTCTGTATTTGGTAAACAGCAATGTTTGAGATGGTGGCTGTTGTGTCATTCATCCCTAAGTAATAAAAAACCAGCTGACCTTTGGCTTCAGCTGAGCCCCAGCTGCCCCGTGGTTGTTTTATATTGTGAATAAGAAAGAAACTTTTCTTTCTTATGCCATAGTGATTTTGGTCTTATTTGTTACAACAGCATAACCTGGCCTAATCTGACAGATATGTACACGTTATCTTATGTAATTCTTGTTTGTTATCTTAATGATTTTCAAAACAGTCCTCTGAGGTAGGTAGCTCAGGTTTAATTGTTCTTACTTCCTTTATAAATAATAAAACTGAGCTTGGAAGAGCTAAATACTTTGCACTAGGTACACAGAATTAATAATGAGAAAACTGAATAAAACATGGGATTATTGACTTCAAGTCTACTACTCTTTTTATTTTTTTTTTGAGACAGAGTGGTACTATGTTGCCCTTGGCAGAGTGCTGTGGCATCATAGCTCACAGCAACCTCCAACTCCTGGGCTCAAGTGATCCTCTTGTCTCCCAAGTAGCTCAGACTACAAGTGCCCGACACAACACCAAGCTAGCTTTTAGAGATGGGATCTCACTCTTGCTCTGGCTGGTCTCAAACTTGTTATCTCGAGCAATCCACCTGTCTTGGCCTCCCAGAAATCTACTACTCTTTTAAAAAGATATAACTGTGAATACAGAAAGAATCTCCAAATTCTTAAGGAAGTGTCTTCAATTTGAAATTTTTCAAGATTGACTATTATTTATCACTTTTACGAGTATTTAGACATAATTTGACATAAAAGCTATGTTTTATTTGCATAATTTTAAAAAGTGTTTATTCATACAAAGTAGATCCTTAATAACACTAACCCAGCATTCGTAGTAAATTCCTGTGACAGTCCTTTCCTGTGAAGCCCAATTCTCTTGAATGTAAAAACTATACACCAAATCATCTCTTTCAGGAAAATTTTCTTTAAAGATATCTCAAGGATTTAACATAAGGATTTGCATGAAGACAAGATGGTTTTCAAAAAAACCTCTACCTAATATCTAAGATTAGATATATGAACAGAACTTGAAAATGTTTTCAGACCTGGATCTTTCAGTAATCCTTGTTTCAGAAAGCCTACACCCTGTAAAACTATTCTGGAGCAATTATTAACTACACAATGAGCCTGTGAGACAGCAGATGCTAGGCTCCTTTTTCCCTTCTTTCTTACCTCCTCAATCAAACATATTTGTAGAGTACATATTTATCTACTTAAAAAAAGAAAGAAGAAAAAGAAAAAAACCCTGTTGCCTCCCTTGTAACAGGAAGTAAGCAGGACTTCTCCTCATAGGCTATAAAAATATTGACAGTAGATAATGGGTCTGCATAAGATACTGGTGGGAAGTGAGTTAATAATCACAGGATCCAACTGCAGGGAGCTTCAGATGCTGCCTAAGACTAGAATGTCAATGAATACTGTTCTTGTTAATAACTAGCTGGTGACAGAAAGCTCTTTCAACCTTGCTTTCCTGGAATTGGAAAATACAATACCAGAAAGATACATAGTAATAAGATACACCTATCTTATCTATATCCATGATATATATTTTCCACAGATACAAGGAAAAAATAAGCATACTGTCTATCAGGGGAAAAAAAACAGCTCAGTAATTTTTCCTAAATTATAATGTTATTGGCAGTAAGTAAAACATTGGAGGATGAACTACTCCTTTTGAAAAACACTGCAACCGAATGGAAACTAATATAGCTGAACGGTATTACCTACTATAGTAAAATGTCTCAGAAATGTGCTTTTTAAGAAGTAAGTGACTATCGTCCAGTATTCTTATAAGCTTTAGATGTTAGAATGTTTTAGAAACCTAAGAAATTTTCATACTAAGAAGATCTAGGTGGTGAAAGTGCTAGAATTAAAAGTTCTTTGTACAGAGAACTAGGGATGTTCTATAACATAGACTATCTACATTTCATCAGAAAATAAACTTTCAAAGGAGTCAACCACACTTGGAATATAACAGTTTTATCCTTCTCCTGAAGCATAAATCTTTACTGCCCTTCAGTATAAACCAAACTGAAAAGATACCATGCATCATTTTCTGTAATGATTAACCCCCTATTTGCCAGCTGTCCTGGTGACTATTCCTAGACTTCAGCAGACGTTAAGTAACCACAAGTTGTACAGGTGCAAATCCCTTTTTCATGTTTTGCAATGACAATCTCTCCCTCTTGCTCTGATTTCTAAAGGCACTGTTTTAACCAAATGTTTTACTTTTTTTTTTTTTTAATTGATGGGGTAAATGTTGAAATTATTTAAAGCCTCTACTATCTGTGAAACATGTAACAATGGTGAAACCATCAGTTGAAGATGAACAAGTTTACTGCTGAAAAATTCAGGAGGATCCCAGTGTAAGGATCAATTACCCTGGTAAACTTCAGGGCACGGTTCTGAATGGTTTGTTTCATTTCCTCTGTTGTTCTTTGTAAATGTCCTGCAAATCAGCCTACAAGCTTGTTGGACCAAAATTGTTCCCACTGATTAAAGACAGCCTGTGGGGAAACTTTGTTTATTGATTCCCTAGATGGAAAAGTGTATATGATGAAAAGAGACAGAACTGAAGATTGTTTTTAGAGAGAAATTATCCTGGAAAATGTATTGCTATTTGGTACTGAAAGCAGCAGCACTTCCTTTAGATTTCAATCACCATGAACTTGAAAAAAGTATTCCTGAAAGCCACAGGGTCTTGTAGGCCTGGAGCAGGGAGCTTTCTGAGGAAAGGCATGTAGGTGAGCTCTGATGCCAACGATAATGGGAGTATTAAATGAAGGATACTATAGCAGGGTGCCTGCCCCAGGGAAGAAGTCTGACCGCACAGAAATAGCCATCGCTGACTCCATCACACAGATGGGTTGATTGATGCTGACCTGCGTCAATGATCCCCAGTTGATTAACCGAGATTAGGAGACGTAAGTCAACAGCACAGCCACTGAAACACTGCTTGGGTATCTTTGTCAGGAGAGAGAGGGGAGGGAAAAAAGAATGGAGGAGAAAAAACTCTCCAGTTCACACTGACAGTAGATCCGATTTCCTCAGCGCTGGGCCGCCCACCTGCCTCTCCCTGCCTGCCTCTGCTGCGTTCCAGGCCACAGTTAAGGGCGATGCCAGCTGCTGCTCCCAGAGGACGCGCTGCAGAGTTTGTTTGATCCCTGCAAGACCTTAACTTGCAGCAGCGCAGCCCGGGCTGCGGGGAGGAAGTGGTGCCGCCTTGTTCCCCAGGCAGCGAAGTGGCTGCTCGGGGCTTGTCGTGACTAGGTGGCCAGACGCGTGGTAGGAAGGGAGGACTCCAGGAACACAGGAGGACGAGGTTAGGGTGATGTTGGCAAAGGAGCTAAGACATGAAATAAAACCACTGGCTAAGGAGGACCAGTACTCGGAAGTAAAGATGAAGGGGGGGGGGGAGGAAAAGAGAAGAGAGGGGATGAGACCAAAGGGTGACAGGTCTGGGAGAAAATGGTGGGAACTCGAGAAAGTGTCAGGAAAGGATGCGGAAAAAGCTTGTGGAAGCACGGGGCTGGAAGGGAATAGTGCTGGACAATGCTGCCAGGTGACAGAGGATACAGGTCGCTAGGGAGAAAATGCAAGGGGAATAGAAGCTATAATGGCACCTGTGCCTTCCAGGGATCAGGTAGGCTAACCCACTCACACTCAGCCGCAATGGATTTCCTGTCTCATCCTTGCAGGGCCAGCTGAAGAGCAGCTCCCCAAACTAACCTTGAGGCCATCAGCCTGTCCAGCTAAATCCTGGAAAGGCATATTGAGGGGGGGCTCTCTGTTAGCCTGGATGCAGAGGTGACCTCAGACCTTGCCCCGATTCCAGGGGTTCAAAGAAAGGTGCTTCCAAAAATAGTTACTGTGTCCTTTGTTAGGAGGCCTATTGGAACACACAGGAGAGAGCACCCCTCTAGGGGTTTCAGAGGTTAGGCCACAAGAAGGGAAGGAATAACCGTTAGGAAGGACTTGTCAGAGAGTGATCCTGGTGTTGCTTGTAATCAATTGAAGGGTCTATCTAATCTGGGGAATGCGAGACAGGGAATTCGGTGCCCAGACAAAGCATACCCAGGCCTGGGTAACCTTTTTTTTTTTTTTTTTATTAAATCATATCTGTGTACAATAATTCAGTCATGGGGTACAGTGTACGGGCTTCAGATACAATCAGAGATATTTTCATCAACCTGATTGTGTGGGTAACCTTAATTCTCACTTCTCTCCTCCATGGGAATTACCTGACTGCCATTGGGTCAGAGCATAGTCAAATTAAACAGGGTTCCTGCCCTCAAGCAGCTGGCCCTTTAAAAGAAACTAAGCAATTCCAGTGGAATGTGATAGTTTTGCATGGGGTCTCAAGGGAAAGAAAGAAACAAAAAGAGTCTTTACCAGAACTTGGAGGGTTGAGGAGGCCTTCAAAAGGAAGTCAGCTCAAAGGCAAAGGAGTGTTTTCAGGACAACCTTACCCCACAAGAGAAATTATTTTCTTCTTTATTTGTCAGTAGTATGAGAATAATGAAGGGTTCCCCAAAAGGAATTTGAATATAAAATGTTTAGCGCCTGGAAAAGTGCTCCAGAGCGTCTCCAAAGTGGACCCTACTGAATTGCTCCCCCCTTTTGCAGCCCCTGAGAAGCCTCAGGCTGTCTGATTAAAGACACCCCTTTAGTCTTATCTCCTCTTGTTCTAGTTAGTCCTTGGGCCAGTTGACTAACACAAGCTACTGCATGTATAAGAAAACACTGAAACAAAGCCAATACCCTCGGTCTGGGTAAATCCACAGCTCTCTATAGCAAACTAGAGATGGCACAGGAACAAGGAGAGGCAGGCAACCCAATATTGGGAAAGTAGTCTTCTGGCTACGAAGAATTCTTTAAGGTTTTTTCAGAGTAAGGCTACATTTTAAAAAGAGGCCTATATCACAGCTTTACACTCCTTTTCTAGAAATAGGAGCCATGTAGATGTCACAAAACGGGGGGGGGGGGGGGAGTTGTTTGGCCACGTGGTCATGTGGTACCAGAATGTAGTACACACTGGGAAGCACCTGGACTTAGGTTTAAAAAGGGACTGAATCCTTAGGAGGTGTCCTGGTGTACAGGTGGGGAAGAGGAGCAATTGGAATAAATAGTCAGTGGGAAAATATCTGGGCATCACCACAAGTACAAAGTTTATCCCTTGATCCTAAAATGTGATCTATGTGGTTGCTTGAAAACTTTCCTCTTTTTGATTAGAAATATGTTCTGCTTCAAATGCCCTCTACTCCCCACTTCACTCCTTGGGAAGCTGAAAGCATCCAGGTCACAAGCAATACAGAGGAGCTTGGCTTACCAGTGGTTCTCAACCTTCCTGATGCTGTAGCCCTTTAATACAGTTCCTGTGGGTTACGGCCCACAGGTTGAGAACCACTGGCTTAGACCAATGAATAGATGTTATATAATGGAGTATTGAGTCATGACAGGTAAAGAACAGAAGTTTTCAAACAAAGTAATATTTTTAAGACCCTGAGCCATGTGGGGCAGTGGTGCATGTTTCCTTGGAATGTTAAAGGAAAAATGTTAAGTAGATAGCAAGATGAATAAAAGAAAGGTATGTTACCACCTAATGAATCCACAGCTACAAATGTAGCAGGTAAACTCACTTCTCCTTCCAAGAGAAACAATTATAGTCCCATTATCCTGCCATCCTTGCAAGCATAGGGAAGGTAACACTTTTGGGCAATGACCTACTTTCAGGTCATTGCTCTCAGGACACCCTTTCATAAAACATCCTTTAGCCTCATTTCCTCACCTTATATGCTGTTTGATATTTAGTATTTGGATAGTCTTTTTTCCTAGATGAAAGTAGAAGTAAAATTTAATATAAAATAAATGCAAATCATGTCAAGTATCAGTCAAATCAAAAGAGCAAGGGTAGTGATCTACGTGAAAATTACTCTAACCAATATGTCTCTGAAACCTAGCACATGGAAACCAAGACTGCTCCGTGACCATCTCCAGAGAAGCATCTTAATTTATCTCTTCCCGGAGCAAATGTAAAATGGAAGAGGTCAGGGATTTCCATCACCGCTAAGCTTGAGCAAGAATGGGAGAAGCAAGTAGAAGGTGGCAGGTTCAAAATATGCAGCTGAGGTGGGGGAAGTGTCGTGGGAAGAACTCTGACCACGGACTGAGACAAGACCTGGGTTCTGTGGCCACGAGTCTGCTGAGGCGATGTTACCTTCAGAAGGCCATTCAGTCTCTCCCAGAACCTCAGTTTTTCTCTGGTATGAAATTATGACTACAAATAAAGGCATTCTGTGAGCTCAAAAGAAATAGTGGTTGATTTGAAGATTAGCTCTATAGTTCAAACCAGTTAAAATCTCTGTTATTCTTTTTTTTATTATTATTACATCATAGCTGTGTACGTTAGTGCAATCATGGGGTACAATGTGCTGGCTTCATATACAATCTGAAACATTTTCATCCAACTGTTCAACATAACCTTCATGGGATTTTCTTGGTTATTGTATAAAAACATTTGTATTCTGCATTTAGTAAGTTTCACCTGTACTCTTCTAAGATGTACCATAAGTGTGATCCCATATACACAGGTACAACTGGAAATATTAATTTGATAGCAAACATGAAATGACAATGCTGTGGCACTTTTGTAGCGATGATGACACTTTCACTTGGAGCATGAGGCTTCTTTTCCACCTTTGTTCTGAGATTCCAACCAAGTTCTAAGTTCTGTGAGGGAAGGGGTTCTACCGTATTCTTGTGGATCTGGCACACTGGTTAACTCCCCTGCCATATATTGGTACCCAATAAGTGCCCATTCACTGATGAAAAGGAGGAGGAGGCAGGGGAATATAAAGAAGTCACAGTGGGTAAGACCCTGGGAGAAATAAAAGAATTTCTCATCAAAGGAAGTTACACTGTTCCGTAAGATCATTGCCTTCTTAATCATAAAACTGGTATTCCCTATATTATCTGATTACTATTCCCAACCCAAGACAACAGCTAGTTCTTAATCAAGTTGTAGGTAGCTAATCCTTCCATCAAAGTCAATGGCCCTTTATCTTCAGGCTACAGTGATGTGACTTAGTTAAACCAAAGGCTTCCTGACAAGCCTACACCACTCCCTTGTTTTTCTTAGAGTTTGCTTGGCCTGAGCACACTCTGGCTCCCTGATTTTCAAACAGTATCCCCCCCCCCCCCCAGTTATGGCTTTGGCTTCTCCAACTGGGCCTTTTATGTTGCCCATGTAGTCAGGGCTGAAGGTCTCCAAAAGCAGCTGTATCACTTTGTAGCTGAGACATCTTAGGCCTGGAGCTTATTGTCCTGGGCCTATACCTGAAAGCAGCAAGGTCAAGTCATGGAATCCAAGAAAGTATGTTATCTGGTTCTCTCTTTTTGGAAACAAAATCACTAAGTCTTATACATGGAGGTAAAAGGAGACTGTTAGCTCGTGCCCATAGGGAGTGTCAGGAAGAAGTCTCAGGGAAATGCCTTAAGGATAGTGCGTCCTGAGTCCTCTGCTCCACTTGCGTCAGATTCACCTGGAAATCTTGTCTGCAGGTACCCAGGATTCCTTCTTGATCTGCGGGGTATGGAGAAAATTTAAAGAAAATAAATAATCCTGTTTGTTTCTGCTAGGTTAGTTTAGAAACACACCATATTGAAAATAAAAAGAACTAATCTTCCATCTTTGTGGTAAACTGGTGGCCCTATGTTTTCAGGTCTCTCCTAGTTTTGTGACCTTTAAGATACAAAGAATGATGCCTTCTCCTCCCTCAAATGCTACCTCACCCCTGACCCAAGTAATTAGGATTCCCTCCGAACCCCAGCTCAAAGAGTTTATAAAAGGGCAGGAAGGTGGGAGGGATCATGGAGAACTGTTTCTAAAAATGACAAATAAGTGGCTAGTGGCCCAAAAGACAGATGTCATCTGTTGGCTTGAGAAATCCCATGACAGTTACCTGAGACCCTAGCTCACACCTCCTTTCATCATCCTGACGAACCAGCCTGGCCACCAGAACCCCATTTTCTTTATTATCTTCAAACACCCTGATTAGAATTGTTTAAAAAAAAAAAGTGATAACAATACTTATATTGAATAGCATCTTGCTTTTCATTCAAATAAATGAAGCTTCAGTTTCTTCTAGGAAAAAGTATGAACTTGTAAATGGGCCTGGCCTACCTGTAGATTAGGCAGCAAAAAGATTAATTTGTTTGTCTGGGACCAAGGAAAGCAGAACTGATATGGGGAGAGGGACTCTGGGATGTAGAAAGGTCTAGAATCTTTACACGGAAATCCTTAGCTCTGCTTTTCTTAAGGAGCCAGGAAAGAGTGAAGCACATGCCAATGATGGGGAAGACGATGCCCGCGCACCATTCTCTCCAGCAACCTTTTAACGCTGAGAATTTTAACAGCATAAAAATGTCCACTCTAGGATGGCGGAGTGACTGACCCAATACATCTTGGACTGGACAAGAGAATGGGTCGTCCACTGCCGGCGCTGGGCCGTGCACTGGCGCGCGGGGCGGGAGAGCGTTTGGCGCTGGAGGACGCGCTGGCTGGACGCGCTGGCTGCGCGCGTCAGGTGCCTCCGTCCCTAGCGCCACTTTCCCCCAACAACCCCGCAGCTCTCCCGCTGCGGTCGCCGCCGCCTCCAGCTTCCCCGCCCTCCCCTTGGCATTGCTCGGCTTTAACTTCGCGCAGCTTCTTTTCTCGGCCGGCTGGTTGCCGGGCGGTGCAGTGGGCAGTGGCGGCCCCCGCAGGGGAGAGGGGCCGGGCCGAGCGCGGGGGTGGGGGGGCGGCCGGAGACGCTCGCTACAGTGAGCTCTGCCGGTGGGGGGCCGAGGAAGGCTGTCGGCGAGGAGGAGGCCGAGGGTGAGGAGGCCGGGGAGGGGTGATGATGGTGTTAAATGTGGCCGCGCAGCTCCCCGGGGAGCGGCCTGAAAGGAGAGTGCGCTCACCAGCTGACAGCGCGTGCTCCGCTCCAGACGCTCCGCACCGCGGCCAGGAGCCTCTGCCAGCCCCTCTATTGTCAACCGTTCTCTAATTAAGAAACACTCACATTACGGCCAGCCACCCCCACGCTTCTTGGTTCCTGTCCTTTTCTTTATCTTCCTCGGTCTTCTCTCCTCCCCTGCCTCTCCTGGGCATCCAGGATTTAACCCTTTCTCCTCTCGGCTCGCCTTTCGTGTTAGGGGCCTAGTAGCGGAGGGGACCTCAGCGGTCTGCCGCTGGGACGCTGCTCGGCTAGGGGCGAGGGCGGCTGCTGAGAGCAGAGTTGAAAACATTGAGGAAAACTTAGGCCTTTATTATATTCTCTCCTCACCTCCTACTTAGGCCTTTATTATATTCTCTACTCACCTCCTACCCCTTCTAGGTACCACCATAATAGGCAGATACTGATACTTTTAATTATTAGTGGTAAGCAATTCAATGACTACTGTTATCTTTAACTCTCGCTAACACTTGCTGTTTTTTCAAGATTGCAATTGACAAGTCTGGGTTGTACTTAGTAAGTGCGTCTGCTACTTTTCTTTGCCAATTCTAATTGGGGTTTGAACTGGTAAGATACAGTTTTAATCTTTTTCTTGAACTTTCAAAAGAGCATAGGAGAAAAATACTACACGATCTCCTTTCATAAACAATTTGGTTCAGGTTTAAATCTCCAAAATCAATGGAAAGGCCTTATGAAAGTAATGGTCCTGCCTCAGTTAAGATTAAGGAAATTAACCTACCCCCCCCTTTTTTCTGGTCCAGCCGGACCCCAGTTAGCAATGTTCCTTAGGGAGTGTGGTTAAACTTGCCCATTGCCAAAAATAATCTTTCTTCAGCTCTCAGTGAAATCAAGTAAGTTTCCCAAAGTGTGGTGAGCCAAAACCCTCCACAAATAAAAGTGTGTAGGGTAGTAGGCAAAGATAGAATATAAAGCAAGCTGCTTAAAGTATATAAAACTCAGAAAGCACCAGCAGTGTTGCAAAGAACTGACCCGATTTATCTATCTTCATTACTTTAAGAAATGCTGCCTCTTTGTTTGTTTGGGTGATATTAAGCATGCTTAACTTGCACACATAGTTGATTCCTTTGCTAGTATCTTGGATACTTGGATCTGACTTTGGAAGGTAGAAGCTAATTGTTAATAATGGAGAGAAAGGAACCAGTCAGCATGGCAGGAGTGGTCTGGCATATGGGGAATGAGCACTCAGAAATACTCAATATTCAAGTTTCCAAAATATTAATGAGATTATAGCAACCTGCAGCTATATGTTACAGCTTGTTAATGGAGTGTAAGAGAGCGAGCTGCCAAACGTTTGTTATGCAAACTCTGCAGCAGAACCTTAAAATGGAAATGTGATTGTACTTCTCTTTCAAAGAAATGCCAGCATTAAAAAAAAAAAAGAAAGAAAAAGAAATAGAATTAAGGAAAGAAAGGGGGTTAAATTCTCATTTGAACCTTGAGCACTCAATTTACTACAAAATTATTTGACTTCTTGTTCAATGAGTTAGAAAAATATCATCGTTTTTCAATTAGTGTGATAACAGAATTTCCTATCTGATATTGTTATAGTTTTTTCTCTTGAGAAGAAACGTAACTATCTTCAATGAAGATGAGGAATTCCGATATTTTTATAATACCGCTAATATTTAAAAGCATAATATCTGCCTGTTACAGTGGTACGGACACCCTCCTCCGATTTTGGACAGCTGTAGCTCTTAGCTATTGATTTCTTAGAGAAAACTTTGTAGGGGCTTTGGCCTGGTGGACGGGAGAACTAAGATGCAGTTCTGGACGTTGACATTTTCCTGGCTGTGTGATTTTGGGGTAAATACGGGGCAGCAGTTTCCTCATTTTTGAAAGATGTAAAGGAAGATGATCCTGATGCTCCTTCCTGTTTTGTGGTTTCAATGACCCCATGAAAAATATTAACTTCTGATGAGGTCTTTTTCCTCCCTGATTGGCACAAAACGAGTATAAATCATTTTCCAAAATGAAATACAGATTGTAAGAGGAAAAAAAAAAATCACAACATTTCCCCATCTTCCCCTACTGGGACTCCTAACACGTAAAAGAATTGTAGGTCCTCTCCTTTTGCTCTCCCCCCTCCCGTGCAAGCAGACACATCAAGCCGAATAACTATAAAAGTTACGTCTGCGCTCATCCTGCAAGGTTGCTGGGTGTTCATACCTGTTGGGTCTGCTGACTGCTTACTGAGAGCGACATGGAAATGTGTTAGCAGCAACCGCTTGATTTATTCAGCAACCCGAAGATTCCTGATGTTTATCGTGAGGATAGCAAACTCGGTGGGTGCAAAAGGTTATCTAAAGGACAGGTGCATTGTTTCTGCCCTGGAAAGCGTCAGGAGCGCGGCTGGGCGCTCTTCTCCCAGGCGGAGGCTCCCAGCTTCTCTCGTGGGCTGCAGCTGCAAGCCACGGCAACCCAGGTGGTCAGTTGAAGCTGGTTCCGCGGTTTCTTACTGGACACCAGAAACCCCCGTTCCCTCACGATCATTACTTTTTCTGCAAACTCAGTTTGTGGTTTTCCTTTTTTTTAATCACTCCTCTTTTTGAGGTGCTGGGGGGAGAGGCGATGCAGGAACGATTAAACTAGACTTCCCTCACTCCCACCCCCCTTCCGACCTTCCTTTTCCTGCAATTTGTTATCCCAATGAGGACACAAAACATAAAAGACTTGGCTTAAAATCAACTGTCTCAAATTCGGCGATGTTTATCCAGCGGAATGTGGCTGAATCTTTAGTCTAATAGTTCCACTCTCATTTTGGCTAATCCAGTTTATTTCTTAAAATTCAGCTTTTTATTCTTTCCATTTGCGTACTGTATAAGGTTTTCCAAAACTTAGGAACGTGTGACCCCAGAATAGGCTTTTCCTTAGTGGGGACACCCGTGGTGAGAGTGAGAGCATCGTTTAATTTCTGCAACGGACTCAAAAATGTAGTTGAATGTTTTCTATATAGACGCTAATGCAGAAGGACAAAAATAAACACACATATTAGCTTCTGTAAGATACTGGAAGCAGAAGAATTGTTTGAGAAGAAAAGAAATGAATGGAGGTCAACAATTTCCTAGGGCAACTTCAGGCTTCTAAGTTTTGAATCAACAGTCCAGTTCCCCCTTCCCTTCAAGTTATTTTACATTTGTCCTCTTTGCCTCTTCAGCCCCCCCCAAAAAAAAAGAGAGAGAGGAGAGGAAAAAAGAGCACACTTGTGCTGTGCTTTTGACCTATGAAAAGCTTTCAGTATGGCCAGTTTTATGAGTGAAAACACCTAGCCCTGGTAAAGTTAACTATTCCTGGCTAGATCCTACGACATCTGAAGAAAGCGTCTCGCCTTGCAGATGCTGTTGGGTCTAGGAGTAAGGGAGATGGGAAAGGTCCTGGCTATGACAGAGGCAGAGCTGTGCTGCAAATTTGAGAAAAGTTTTATCCCACAATGTAATTCGTGACCGGAAAGCTTTTCTTTGGGAAGGTTTTGTCTTGCTACCTGAAGGCACAAAGCTTACTGTATAGCACTTTTCTTCAAAACTGTAAGAACGCATAAATTCACAACAAACATTTTTTTTTTGGTAGAGATGGGGTCTCACTACATTGCCCAGACTGGCCTCAAAGTCCTGAGTTCAGCAGTCCTCCAGCTTCAGTCTCCTAAAGTGCTAAGATTATAGATGTGAGCCAGCATGCCCAGCCTTAAAATCATATTTACTAAAGGACTTAGATCAAGCCTTCAAGGTCGCTTAAAAACTATTTTCAATAGTTATGCTGGAATAGAATAAATCACAAATAAAAGCTACTTTTCACGTTTATTTTCATCATTTGCAAAAGGAAATACATAAAACAATGGCAGTTGGCTTTGCTAAATTAAAATAAAATGATCTCGAGTAGAAAATGTAAAAAAAAAATCAAGATAAGTAGAAATGGTAGCAAACACTCAATAATAAATAAGTTTTCTAACATTAACAAATCAAAATAAAATTGACCAAATGCTTTTGACACTACTAGATTTTTTTAAATTTTTTCATTTTTTAAACAAACATTTGCAAAGAGCTTAAGAAGTATAAGTGACTATGTTTAAAAATTAAAAAAAAAGAGTCTGCAATTGGCAGTTGAGTTTTCTCCTGGAGTCGGAGCAGCAGCGGCGGCAGCTGATAAAGTGCGTGCGCCAAGTTTCCGAAAAGACGCCAACCCTTTTGAGATCAGCTATACATACTGGGTATGTTTATACAATCCATAAACCTTAAAGTTACTCTCTTTCTAACAATTCCGCAGTCAAAAGTTATTTACTTTGGAAGCATTAACTTTGCGTTATTTATAATGCATTTAGGGAAACAACTTTGGAAGACTAATTCTCCCTCGGGAGAGTGCGCGCAACACACAGCAATGGATGCCCAGGGCACAAAATAAATTAAACCCAAACCAGCGACAGAGAAGAAGATGCGAGCTTTTAGCAGCGTATTGGCAGCAGGGAACTAGAATAATGATGCCGTATATGGGTACAAATAATTAATACCGTAACTGTCTACGTGGAGAGCAGAATTTGGGGATGGGGTAAGGACACAACTTTAACAGTAAGTTTTCATCAAACAATATGGACCGTAGGAAGTTTGGAACGGCGGCGGCCTTTGCAAATCATCAAATATAGCTGCCATCTGAAGCCAAGTCGTTGCTAAACAACGACTGTCGCAGAGCAAAAATTAAAGGGTGTGGGGATCTTTAACCGCGGGGCTTCCCGCGCGCTGGGAAAGGACGGTTTTGTTTCTGTATCAGTTTTCAGGGTTCTGTCACCTTCCTAACTGGCCTCATCCGAGTCACTGTAATGGGAATGGGGGGAAAACTCCCCGTCGCTTCTGTGGGATCGAGGAGAAGTTTTGCTACTCTCCTCCTGCACTGGCGGTAGGATGCTCCCGGGCAGAGAAGGCGACAGATTCTTTTGTGCCATCATCGCCGTCAGGGCGCTGTCCTCAAAAGTCGAGAAGTGCAGAGCGTCCAGCTGTACCGAGTACCCTCCCGCGGTAGCTGGAGTGGAGAAGCGAGTCCGGCAAGCCCCGGGCGGAGTCGGCCGCCCGCCCCCTGCGGAGGCCGGCTGAGCCCCCGCTGCCGTAGTGGTGCCCGCGCCACCTTCGTAGGAGGCTGCGGCGCGAAGGTGGTGGTGGTCACCTTTGCAGGAGGCTGCCGGTGGCTGCTGCTGCTCCCCGCCGCTGGGCGTTTGTAGCAGCTCAGACAAGGCGTTGATGTAGATCTGGGCCATCTGCAGGGTCTCATATTTGGACAGCTTTTTGTCGTTGTTGAACGACGGGATGACGTTGCGCAGCTGGTCGAAGGCGTGGTTCAGCCCGTGCATCCTCCGCCGCTCCCGGGCGTTGGCTGCCAGCCGTCTCTGCTTCTGCACCCCATTCACCTGTTTGCTGGAAGGGGCCCGCTGGCGGCTGCAGCCCAGCTCGTCCACTACCACCCCGCCTTTCAGCTTGCACAGCTGTTCCCTCACTTTCACCGGCCCTGGGCTCTTGCTGCTGCCGCCACAGCCGCTGCTCCTCCTTACCAGCTCGCCCCGGCCGTCCGCCTCGTCCCGGGGCGCGGCGGCCTCGGAGGCACCCAGCTCGGGGGAGTGCAGCAAATACTGGGCGGCGCGTGCCGTGCAGATGCCCTGCAAAGTGGGAGCCAGCCAGGCGCGTGGATCGGTGCTGTCCAGAAGGGACAGCTCGGGCGGGTAGACGGGATGCTCTCTCGCTTGTAGAGTCGCAGATGGCTGTGGCGGCTGGGGTTGCGGGAGGTGGTGCGGCTGGGGATGGCGATGGTGGTCCCCCAACTCCTTCACTTCAGCCCACTCTTCTGCATGCAGCAGGCGGGACATTGCACTGCAAAGGCTAGGAGACTCAGGGTCGCAGGAAGCAACTGGCACACCAGCCCAACCAAAAAAAAAAAAAAAGAGTCCTTTCCAGCTCTCTTCTACAACGTCTTATTTTTTTTCCTCCTGGACCCTCCCCCACCCACTCGGAGATCACACACCAGGTCGCGTGCAACGAAGCTTCTCCGGTTGCTGAAGGCGCTGCGCCCCTTTAAAAAGCGGCACGCGCCACTACGTCTCCCCCCGCTCCTCTCCCAGCCCCCTCCTCGCGCCGGTCGCGTGTCTGCTCAGCCAATGGAGCGCGCGGGCAGGCGCGTGCGAGCAGCCAATCAAAGAGTTTTTACACCCGAAGAAAAGTTCTTGTGTGCACAGGACTAAGGCATCAGCTCAGGTTCCCCCTCCCTTCTTCTTTTAAGTTCCTCAAATTCATATGTTAATTGCAGGGCTGTAATACGACGCCTATGTATGTCACTGCCCCAGCGCCCGGGTGCCTGGGCGGGTGCAGAGCCTCCGCCGGTGCCCCAGCCGACTCTGGTGAGAAGCGCGCTGCTGCTGGCGGCTCTGGGCGAGGCTGGACGCGCCTGGCGCCCGGAGCGCGCTCACAGCGGAGGCCCGCCTGCCCTGCGCTGCCTCCAACCGAGGATCACAGCTCCCACCGTTGATTGCCCAAACATTAAAACAACTCTCGTGTGTAATATGATGTTTGTATACAAATATGTTGATTACGCACATCTCTCATGCATGTTCGTAAATGTGTGTAGTACTAAATGACGTCTATCGTTTAGAATAAAGGGGAGAAATCCTATCTCAGAGTAAGTTTCTTAATTTTACTACGTCCTTTCATGTTTTGCGTGAGATCTCTTAGTTCGACTTTGTTAAGTAATATTTTTCTTAATGGAAAGTAAAGCTGTGGCTTAGTTCTAGGACAGCAAATCCTAGACCTTTCCAGTCCTCTCCGTCTGTCCCCTTTCCCCGGCACCCCGCCGCGCATGAGGATTGTAATTTGCAGAAGGATCTCTGCTGAGCACGTTGGGGCAGGGATATCTCACAGTATCAAGCAGAATTTCAACACACAGGGTAGGAGTCCTTACTAAATGCTAAGCCAAGGGAAGATGCCCAAGGAAAATGAAAGGCGCCAGCATTCCTCGCTTAACGCTTCCGAGGTACAGAAGCCCCGGAGTTACCTGCTTTCTTTCTCAGAAGCCCTTGATTTTCTATGATCATAGCTTCTTCAGCAGACAACTACAGTTTAACTTAACCTTACCCCTCCCTTTAGTTAGTTAGGGTTGGCTTCCCAAAGCATTCAAACCAAGTTCGGTGAGGCTGGGACGCCAACTCCCAGGTTAGCACCCGCCTGGGGTCTGGTCCCCTCGCGCATTTGCAGCTAAGAGCCAATCAAGAAACTCCTTGGCCCTGGCCACGCCCCAGCTTGAACCCAGCGCGCCGCAGCTCCCGGCGCTCAGCTGCACAGTCCCACGGCGCTAGAGTGGGAAGCAACAAGCTGGTGTTCCTGCTGCTTTTGTCTTTCTCGTGGTTGTCATCCCCAAAGGAGTCTCGTCCCCTCTGTAAGATGGTAAGAGGAAGAACCTGCATAGGTAGCTCTCTAGAGTCTGTCCTTGCGGTGTCCAGAGGAGACTGAAAGTTGTTCTCACTAATACCACATGTGCACAGGCGGCTTGATCTAACCTGCCATCTAGAACTCCTTGGACTAGAGAATTTCTGAGACTGGACTGAATTAATTATACATATATTTATATATATAGTACACATATATGTTAGTTATAGATGTGTGCGTATACATTACAATATATAGCTGTGGCCTATCTATAGTACATCAAATTCTGGGTCCCCTAATCCTGCCCGTCCCCTTTCCCCAGCACCTGCGGCCAATGAGGCCTGTGATCTGCAGAAAGCTCTCCGCTGAGCATAACGTGCGTTATGTATATATGTGTGTGTACATAAAATATATATATATATATCCTGTAGACATATAGAAGGGTAGAACAGAGTCGTAAAATGATGCTTAATCATTAATTTCCATCCATTCTTTTTCAACTTTGATCATTTTCTAATGTGTAGGAACAGTCTAGGACTTTTCTACCTTAAAATCCAGAAAGGTGAGAGCTGGATTCTGATGGGAATGTTAGTGCTGCTAAAATAAATGTGTTAAATAAAGACATATAAAAACAAAACAAAACAAAAACCTCCCAAACCATTGATAACCCCCCCCCTCATAAACCATTGATGAGAACACAGAAAAATTCATCCAGGGTCTTTTGGGGTTGGGGGGGGAAATTCTCCCAATTTTTGGTGATTGGACGGGGTACAGTTGAAATCTACAAATGATGCTGTTACTATTAATATAAAATGGTCATGCTACGTAACAGATACTATTTGAAAAAGTAACTGCTAGTAGCTGTGGGTGCAGAGGTGGAACTCAGAAACTCATTAACCATCATCTCCGTGTGTCTGGCAGTCTAAGCAAATAGAGTCTGAAGTATTGTTTGGGTATGTTGCATTTGATTACTCAAACACAGACTTTTCCCAGATCCCGAAAGTTACTCCTGGAATTCTTTCACATAATGTCACTATCAATGTACAGGATGCCCAGATTCTCCTTGGGCTTGCATTATCCAAACTTTGTACCTGTACTTTAAATTTGAGTGTATGGCTGCAAGACATTCACTTTCCTTTGAGCTTAAGCAGCTTTATGGGCTGCATTCAAATACGTAGACTATAGGTCCTGATTTGCCCACTTTACATGTAGTTGTTAGCATTTTTACTTTATTGAAACAAATGTCAACATACAAGTGAGTAAATTAGAGTGTCCCAATAATGTGAAGAGTAGTAAGAATTTTGGTAGTTATGGTGAAATGCATATCTTTGACCCTTAAAATAAATAGGAGGCCATCTTTTTCTTCCCTCTTCCTTCCTTTTTTTTTTTTTTTTTTTTTTAATTCTCTTATCTTCCTTTAGGTGGGGCAGAGGAAGCTTAACACATGAGCTGGGGGAAGGTGACACCAGGCCCTGTGCATGGGGTTGGATCCTGAGTAGTGACCAGGGTGCTCTTAAGGAGGGTTTATAGCATGGGATGTCAAAACACCAAATAGAGCATCTGTGGGGGCGGGAAGGTGGCAGCAGCAACCTTAACAAATGACAATTATGGGAAAGAATTAAGCATTTATCCTGTCATTCCTAGATGAATTGTATTTCAGAGTTATCAAACAGACTTGACCAACAATAGGAATTTTTTTCAGAATAATTCCACATAATAGAGGTAGAAGAAATAAAAGATTAAAACCATTTTGCAACTCCTAATGAAAAATTTTATCAAGGCAATGATTAAGAATGAATGAGCCAATTAGATCAAAGATTGTTGAGAAACTTTACAATGACAGAATTGGTCTGTAACCCCTTAAAACTACTTGTCAATCTTAGCGTCATTTAGGATAGGAGACCATGATGTCTTGTACTTTTTAGTTTCATACATTATAAAGTGCACAGACCCCTATGAAGTATTCTTTAAAAAAAAAAAGTAAATCTGAATTTAATGAAGCCGTTGAGTTAGAGGAAATATGGGGGATATCAAATTAGGTTAAATGACACCTCAAGAACACAAAAAAGGCCCATACTGAGAAATGTCCTATACAACAAATGTTCAAGTTCAATAATCCACGAAATTAAAAAAAGGAAGGAGGCTTGGCACCTATAGCACACTGGTTAGGGCACCAGCCACATACACCAAGGATGGCGGGTTTGGACCCAGTTCTGGCCAGCTAAACAACAATGACAACTTCAACAACAACAGAAAAGTAACAGGGCATTGTGGTGGACACCTGCAGTCCTAGCTACATGGGAGTCTGAGGCAAAAGAATCGCCTAAGCCCAAGAGTTGAAGTTGCTGTGAGCTGTGATGGCACAGCACTCTACAGAGAATGACATAGTGAGACTCTGTCTCAATAAATAAATAAATGAATAAATAAATAAATAAAATAAAATAAATTAAAAAAGGAGAGAAATCAGACTGCTCTTGATTAACAATCTTAAAAAACAAAGACAATCTTAAGACACAGCATCAAATGCAATGTGTAGACATAGTTTGGATTCAAATTCAAATCAGTAATAAAATAAATTTTCTTAAAAGTCAGTTAATAGAATGTGAATATGAATTGAGTATTATATGATTCCACTGAGTTGTTAAGTTTTTAGGTACTAAAGGTAATGTGATTATTTAGGAAGCTAGGGATGCATACACAAGCATACAGCGGTTAGATAACATGAGGTCTATGATTTGCTTTAAAGTACTTCATCATCAATATTAAAAATATGAAAAAGAAATAATGAAACAAATGTAGAAAAATCTTGATAATTGCTGAATATGGTAGTGTAAAGATTCATTAGACTATGAGCACTACTTGCACAGGAAAATTTTCACCATGAAAAATTGATAAAAATTGGCTTCTCACTGTTTGCTCTTATCAACCACATAGCTTGTTTAGTTCAGCATTTAAACTCCTATGATCTGCTCCTAAGCTATGTTTCTAGACTGAGATTTTTTTTTTATTCCACTATTACATGATTCTCAAATTGTGATCCAAGGTCTATCTGCATGAGCATCACTTGTGAGGTTTGTTAAAAGGTACATTCCTGGGCCCTTACAATTCTACCAAGTTAACTTTGTGAATGGGGCTCAAGACCTGTGTCTTACGTAAGCACCCCAAGAGATTCTTTGTCATGCTGTAGTTTGAGAATCATTGTCCTAGAATTTTCCCTGTCTTCTGTTCATCTACTATATAGTTTTCAGGACAAGTATTGTGATCTCTGCCACCAGAAATATGCTAATCCAGACGCTTATTATCTAGTCCTGCTGACTGAAATGTAACCTAAGACTCAAGGTCTAGATCAAATGCTACTTCTAGGAATTCTTCCCTGGTTATCTCTGCAAAAAATAAATGGGACCACTAATTATCCTTCAGCAAGGAGGTGAATGCCAAGTGTCTCTGGGTCTATTACTGCACTAAACAACTTATTAGAGAAGTTCAAAGTTGCATTGAGTAGAGTTCCTAGGTTTATTGAAAATTCATTGATCTATAAACTCCTTTCTGATGTCATACTATCTGTTGTATCAGTTATCTTTTCCTGTATAACAAATTTTCCCTAAAACTTGGTGGTTGAAAATGACCACTAACAGTTCTTATAAGCCAGTTTATGAGGATCTGAAGCTGCTTGGCTAGGTGGTTCTGGCTCGGGGTCTCTTTTCAGGTTAATGTGAAGATGTCAGCTAGAACTGTAGTCGTTGAAGGCTTAAATGGGAATGGAGGATCTTCTTCCACAATGGTTCATTCACCTGGATTGAAAAGTGGGTACTTCCATTTGTAGGAAGCCTCTATTTCTCTCTAAGTGGATGTTTCCAAAAGGGCTGTTGGAGTGCCCTGTGACATGTGGGCAGCTAACTTACCTCAGAGCAAATGATCAAAGAAAGATGCAAGCTGAAATATCTTTTAGACCTACACTCAGAAGTTATATTGTCATTTCCACCATATTATGATCATGAGAGGTGAGTTATTTAGACAAGGCTATATTCAGAGAAGGCGATTAGTCCCTGAAGGGAAGGGAAGCATATTAAAGAATTTGTGAACTTATGTTAAAGCTACCACAATATCAGTTTGTTTTATGTGAATTTCTCTGTTTCTTCAAAATTTAATTCTTCTTTATTTAACTAGATGAGGAGAAGATAAATACAGTGAGATAAAGGTCGCAGAATGTTCTAGAACAGCGGCTCTCAACCTGTGGGTCACGACCCACAGGAACTGTATTAAATGGTTGTGGCATTAGGAAGGTTGAGAACCACTGCTCTAAAAGCTGCATGTGAAGGTTAGAATTGTTGAGTCAATTTAGCAAAACCACAGGTGAAAGAAAAATTCAGACTTTTCCTTTTCTGTAAGAACTTTAAATAGCATGCATTTCAAAATTTTATTTCTAAGTCAATCATTAAGACTATCCACAGAGACCATAGTATAGTACTTAATTTCCATTTCATTTTCTTTGTTCCCATTTTTATGATACTTTATTTCAAAGCCATACCTGTGAATTTGTTTTAAATTTATATAAGCACATCCTGAGCGTTTCTCTAATGATTGTTAGTGATAATTAAGGACAGTCGCACCCTGGGAAATGTATAATAATTATCTCTCTGAAAAAATGCATGCGTATATATGAGTACAAATTTATTATACATTTCATTGATAAAAAGAATATGTGGTACATAATTTTAGAATAACAATAAAAATATTCAATCATCTTCATTGAAAATTCTCTATAGCCAATTTATTTGCACAAAATCGTTAATTTCATTGATTTTTGACATTCTTGTATTAATAACTAATCAATAGTTGCACCTGATGAACAAATGCAGTTCCCACATGAATGTTGTTTGCTATTTTTCATTTACAGTTACTTAGTGAGATGAAAGTGAAATGACAATGAGAGTGTGAGTCAGAATTCATTGGAGAGTCAATGATGTGTGCAACTTCTTTGCTGAACAGAATAATAGTTTTCAGATACTGAAAGGATAATACACCCAATCTTTCATGCTATAGGCTTCGGACTTTGACATACTATGTTTAATCTGCATTGTTGACATGTTCTCCATTACTTTCTTAAGTCTAGGCAATCAACAAAACAATAAATTAAGCTCAGATCTGTGGCATTTGCCAATTTCTATTGGTGTACTCATGTTGCTAAATCAAATGGACATTTTTCTAGGTTCTATCTTAATTGACCTCCTCTTCAACTTTCACCTTAATTGAACACATTCTTTTCAAAACTTCCCTTTCTCCTGACTTTGAAACACTTATTATTCTTATTTACTTTTCCTTTTTTCTCAGATTGTTCCTTCTTACTGTGCTCTCATTTCCTCTCACTCTGCATATATCATCTATATGCCTATCAATACCAAATATGTATCATCAACCCCGTCCTTTTTCAATGATTTTCAATGCTTTTAAAAGAAACACAAACATCAATAACCAACACTAATCTGGAACATCAGGGGAAGTGTCCCTGAGGAAGTAAGAGCTGAAAGTTGAATAGGAGATAAGTAGGAACAGGTGAACTGGCAAACAATTGTTAACAATAGCGGGAAGGGCAATGGCAACCAATAACCTGTTTGCATGGAATGAAAAGCTGTGCTTTCTCTTCTTCCTCCCACCTCCTTTGTCTTACCTCCACCACTCTCCCATGCTCTGATGGTGCTCTAGACATACTGGTTTTCTGTAGTTGCTCTTATGTACTAAACATCTTCCCATCCCAGGGTGTTCACACACAGTCTGTCTGCTATACTCTTCCTTTCTTGTCTTGTAACCATCTCATCAACTTTCAGATTTTACTTCCTATGAGAAGCCTTCCCTCATACCCTGGAGTATGGTTGGCTCCCTGTTTTGTACTTTCCCCCCACAATCATTCATCTTTTACATTTTAATTAATTAATTATTTTTTATTCCAAAACATTAAGGGGGTACAATTGTTTTTGATTACATAGATTGCATTTGCAATACTTAAGTTGTGAGTATAGGTGTGTCCATCACCCAAATAATGTTCATTGTACCCATTGGGTAGGTTTTTGCCCCTCCTTTCCTTTTCCTTCCCTTCAAACTGATCTCCACTCTGTGCACATGTGTGCTCATCAGTTAGTGCCATTTAATAATGAGTATATGTGGTGTTTGCTTTTCCAATATTGATATACTTAACTTTGGAGAATGGTCTCCAGTTCCATCCAAATTGTTGCAAAAGGCATTAATTCATACCTGAGTAATACTCCATGGTACACATATAACGCGTTTTATTAACCATCATGAATTGATGGGCACTTGAGTTGATTCCTTATCTTTGCAATAAACATTCAAGTGCTGGTGTCTTTTTGATAGGAAGACTTTCTTCCTTTGCATTGATACCCAATAGTAAAGATTGCTGAACTAAATGGTAGGTCTACCTGTTCATTGAAGAATCTCCATACTGATACCCATAGAGGTTGTCCTAATTTGCAGTCCTACCAACAGTATATAAGCATTCTCCATGCATGCTGGCATCTATTATTGTTTTTGGAATTTTTAATAAAAGCCATTCTGACTTTGATACCCCATTGTGAGCTGATACCCCATTGTGATTTTTTTAATCTGCATTTCCCTGATGACTAGTGATGGTGAATATTTTTTCATGTTTATTGGCCATTGTCTGTCCTCTTGAAAAGTGTCTGTTTATGTGTTTGCCCACTTCTTAATGGGGTTGGCTTTTTTTTTCCTTGCTGATTTACTTGAGTTCTTCTTCTTTTTTTTTTTTTTGTAGAGACAGAATCTCATTTTGTCACCCTCAGTAGAATACTGTGGCGTCACACAGCTCACAGCAACCTCCAACTCCTGGGCTTAGGCAATTCTCTTGCCTCAGCCTCCCGAGTAGTTGGGACTACAGGCGCCCGCCACAACGCCTGGCTTGCAGTTCGACTGAGGCTGGGTTTGCACCCGCCACCCTTGGTATATGGGGCTGGCGCTCTACTCGATGAGCCACAGGCACTGCCTCTTTACTTGAGTTCTTTATGGATTCTTGTCATTAGCCCTTTATTAGATATCCAGCTTGTGAATATTTTCTCTCATTTTGTAAGTTTTCTCTTTGCTCTGTTTATTGTTTCCTTAGCTGTGAAGAAGCTTTTTTTGTTTAATCAAGTCACATTTATTAATTTTTTTGTAGCTATAATTGCCACTGGAGTCTTAGTCATAAACTCTTTGCCTAGGCCAAAATCTAAAAGAGTTTTACCTACATTTTCCTATAGAATTCTTGTGATTTCATGCTTAACATTTAAGTCTTTTATCCATTGTGAATTTTTTTTTTTTGTGAGTGGTGAGAGATATGGATCCTGTTTTATTTTTCTGCATTTGGCTATCCAAATTTTCTAGCACTATTTATTGAATAACAATTCTTTTCCCCACTGTATTTTGTTGTCTGCCTTGTCAAAGATCAGTTGGCTGGATGTGGATGGTTTTATATCTGTACTCTTGGTTCTGTTCCATTGGTTTTTGTACCAGTACCATGCTGTTTTGGTTACTATAGGTTTGTAGTATAGTTTGAAACCTGATAATATGATGCCGCCAGATTTATTCTTTTGGCTTAAGATTGATTTGGCTATTTGGGCTCTTTTCCGATTACAAATGCAGTATAGCCTTATTTTTCTAGAAGTGTGAAGTATGACATTGGTATTTTGGTAGGGATTGCATTGAATCTGTAAATAACTTTGGGTGGTATGGCCATTTTAACAAAGTTGATTCTACTGATCCATGGGCATGATATGTTTGTCTATTTGTTTGCATCTTCTGATTTCTTTCCTCAGTGTTTCATAGTTCTCTTTGTAGAAGTCTTTCACCTCCTTTGTTAAGTATACTGCTAGGTTTTATTTTCTTTGTATCTATTGTGAATGGTATTGAGTCTTTGATTTGCCTCTTAGCTTGACTATTACTGATGTACAAGAATGTTTCTGATTTATATACATTGATTTTATAGCCTGAAACTTCACTGAATTTATAAATTTCTGGAGTCTCTTGGAGGAGTCTTTGGTGTTTTTTAGAAATAAGATAATATCATCAGTAAAAAGTGATAGTTTGATAAGTTTGATCTCTCCTTTCCCTGATTTGGACACCCTTAATTTCTTTCTCTTGCCTGATTGCTCTGGCTAGCATTTCTAACACTTTTATTAAATAAAAATGGTGACAGTGGGCATCCTTATCTGTTCTCATATTCAGTGGGAGTATTTTCAACTTTTCCCCATTCAGGATGATGTTGGCTATGGGTTTGTTATATATGGGTATTATAATCTTGAGATATGTTCCTTCTATGCCTAGTTTTTTGAAGGTATTTATCATGAAAGGGTGCTGAATTTTGTCCAATGCTTTTTCTTTATCTATTGAGATGATCATATGGCCTTTGTTTTTCCTTCTGTTCATGTGGTAAATCACATTTATTGATTTACACATGTTGAATCATCCTTACATCACTGGGATGAAGCCCAATTGGTCATGGTGGATTATTTTTTTGATGTCCTGTGGAACTTAGTTTGCTAGTATTTTATTGAGGATTATTGCATCTCTATTCATAAGGCATATTGTTCTATAGTATTCTTTTTTTGTTGTTTTCTTTCCTGGCTTTGGTAGCAGGGTGATACTGGATTTGCAGAATGACTTGGGAAGCATTCCCTCATTCTTGATGTTATGGATAATTTCTTCAATATGGGTACCAGCTCTTCTTCTGTTGATCTGGTAAAATTGGGCTGTAAATCCATCTGGTCCAGGGCTTTATTCTGTTGGAAGAATTTTTATTACTGCTTACTAGTGCTTTACTCTTGTTGCTTATTATTGGCCTCTCTGGGAGTTCTATTCCCTCCTGTTTGAGTCTTGGGAGATTGTGCATTTCTGGGAATTTTTCCATTTCCTCTATATTTTTGAGTTTATGTGCTTAGAAATTTTCACAGTATTCATAAATGATATTTTGTATTTCTATGGTATCAGTTGTAATGTCTCCTTTTTAATTTTTGAGTGAGCTTATTTGGGTCCTTCTCTTCCACTTCTGGTTAATTTAGCAAGAGGTATGTTGATTTTCTTTAATTTTTTTCTAAAAACCAACTTTATATTTATTGATCCTTTGTATTTTTTTGTTTTCAATTTAGTTTTGCTCTGAAATTAGTTATTTTCTTCTGCTGGGTTTGGGTTTGATTTGCTCTCCCTTTTCTAGTTCTTTGAGGTGTGTCATTAGATTGCTAATTTGTAATCTTTCTATCTTTTTGAGTCAGGCATTTAAGACTATGAGTTTCCCCTTAGGACTGCTTTTGCTGGTTCCCATAGATTTTGATATCTTGTGTCCCCTTTGTCATACTTTAAGGACTCTTTAGATTTTCATCTTAATTTCATTATTGACCCAATAATCCTTCAGGAACAGACTGTTTCATTTCCATGAAATTTTGTAGAATTGAGCGTTTCTTTTGGAGTTGATTTCTAGTTTTATTCCACTGTGGTCTGAAAGGGTATATAGTATGATTTTGTTACATTTTGCTTTTCTTTGTTTTGTTTTTGATTTATTGAGATATGGCCTAAGATATGGTCAATCTTGGAGAATGTTCCATGTGCTGATGAGAAAAATGTATATTCAGTAGTTTTGGGGTAAAATATTCTGTAAATATCTATTAGGTCCATTTGTTGTAGAGTCCTGTTTAAATCCATTGTTAATTTATTTATTTTCTGCTGGAGGATCTGTCTGGTTTTGTCAATGGGGTGTTGAAGTCCCCAGTAATTACAATGCTGCTGTTTGTCTCTTTGCTTAGATACAGTAGGGTTTGCCTTATGAATCAGGGTGTTCCTGTGTTAGATGCACAAATATTTAGGATTGTTATGTCTTCTTTTTGAATTTCTCCCTTTACCATTACATAATGACCATCTTTGTCTTTTTGTACTTTTGTCAATTTAAAGTCAATTTTATCTGATATGAGAATGGCTGTACTGTTCTCTTTTGGTTTCCATTTGCATAGAATATTTTCTCCATCCTTTCCCATTAAGCCTGTGTACATCCTTGTGGTTTAGATATTTCTTGGACAACAGATACTTTGGTTATGTCTTTTCATACATTCAGCTACCCTTTGTTTTTGTGTGGCTCATTTAAACAAGTAATGTTAAGAAACAGAATTGTTTTGTGAAATACTGTTGTGATCATCATGTTGGATAGTAATTTATTATTTTTTTGTGTTTTTTTTTTATTTCAAATTAATATGAGGGTACAAATTTTTAGGTTACATTGTTCTCACTTCCAGAGCAAAAGAGCCCCTCACTCAGGGGGCATATTATATACCCCCACAATGTGCACATTAGGTGAGATTCCCCCCTCATATCCTTCCCCATTCTGCCAACTTTCCTCCCCCTACTTCCTCCTCCTGCCTCCCTCTAGGCCCATACTAGACTATATTTGTGTTTTATTGTTCATATGAGCGTGTAATTGTTTACATATTGGTTTCATATTAATATGGAGTACATTAGGTATTTATTTTTCCATTCTTGCAATACTTTACTTTTCCCAGAAGAATGTATTTCATCTCCATCCAGGTAAATGTAAATGATAATGTAAAATCTCCATCTTTTTTAATGTGTGTATTGTTTTATAAGTGTTAAGAGCTCTAGCTTTTTTCAGTGGTTTTCTACTTGTGGGGTATCTATTTTGCTGATTCATATATGATGCTGTTTGGGGGATTTCTTGCAGAGCAGGTCTGGACTTGACAAATTCCCTCCATGTTTGCGTCTCTGAAAGAAACCTAATTTCTCCATTGATTGTGAAACTTAGTTTTCAGGATAAAAAATTCTAGGCTGCCATTGTTATGTTTAAAAAGATTGAAGGTAGGGCCCCACTCTCTTGAAAATCTGCAATCTGGAATTCCCCCAAATCCGAAATTTTTGAGTCTGATATGATACCACAGGATATAATTCCACCCCTGATCTTCTGTGATGTGTTGCCAAAATGCAATCAAAAGTTTGTTTTATGTGCCAAAGTAGTAAAAATATTGTATAAAATTACCTTCAGGCTGTGTGTATAAGGTGCATATGAAACAAATTTTATTCATTTTCTTGGTTCCATACCCAAGGTAACTTGTTATGTATGTGGAAATATTACAAATCCAGAAAAGTCCAATCTCTGAACACTACTGGTCTCATGCCTTTTGTACAAGGATTACTCAACTTAAGTTTTATGTTTATTTCCTTTAGTATGATGATAATTATCACATAATTATCTGTGTGATTATTTACTTATTATTTATCTCTCCTTCCTTTCCCTCCATCCCTACCAGCAGGCTGTTCTGTTCATGGGCCCTTTGTGCTAGCGTTGGGGCCGGTCGTGTTACTGTCATCTTTACTACCTGGCTGTGTCTCCTCTGTGGTAGATGGTCTCTGAGAGACATTGAAAGGAGACATAAAGATCCGCCCACCTACGTTCATGTCTGTGGGTGCTTCTCCATGATTCTTCCTCACCCCCCTACTCCCTGCTCTTCCAATGTTGTTCCATACACGTTCCTGATTAATCAGCTGCTGCCCAGGAATCTATGTATATTCTTACCTCAGGCCATTTCCCTCTTTATATAAAGCTGATGACAAAGTAAACCACACCAGACTTTCAACCCTGTTCTCCCAAGGCTCCTCTAAGGAAGACTGTGTGTAACAGAGGCCTATTTTCATCTTGCAAACATGTCAAATCACTCTGTCTATGAACTAGGTCTGATTTTTCCTTCTCTATTAGCTGTCCCTTCTCTGTTAGCTCACTAAAGGTGCTGCATTGATGCAACTATGCAATGTAAGGGTCTGGGACACTGCTTAGGTGACTTACTGAAGTCTCTACACCTGCTTAAGTATGACCCAGGATACCATTTCACAATATGTTGAAATGCTCTTCTGCCTCCCTCCTCAAACATGATTCCTGATGTAATATCAGGATCAAAGTGAGTAGCTCCAGTTCCATAGTCACTTACTCTCTCTTGGTTGGAAGTTCAGGTTCTTCTTAGGTCCAGTAGCATTGTAGCATCTAATTTTGGAATGGTGAGTAGTTCTCTGCTGCAGATGGCATAGTCTTGCTCCAAGCCCTTAGGGGTCTTTGCTGTGATTCTTCTATGGGAACTTTCAGAAGAGTGAGTAGACTTCTCATATTTCACAAATATTTCTAACACCATGGCATTTACTGAATGATATGATTTAAGAAGCAGTGATGCTTGTCCATTTGCAAAAGGATTGGAGAAATCCTCAGAGGATTCCTTTGCATTGATTGGTTCAAATTTGCTCAAGTAAAAAAAGGTGACTGGGGTGGCACCTGTGGCTCAAGGAGTAGGGCACCAGCACCATATACTGGAGGTGGTGGGTTCAAACCCGGCCCTGGCCAAAAACTGCAAAAAAAAAGAGTTGACTAAATTTCTGGGTTTTTTCTTATTGTATAGATCACTTAATACCCATGTCAGCCACTTGTATTTGTTTCCTGTTCTTAGTATAACAAATGTTTCAGTCAGGGTTATCTAGGGAAATAGAACCAATTGGAGATTTTAAAATATATATATTTATTTGTTTTAAGGAATTGGTTTACTTGAGGGTAGGGGCTGGCGAGTCTGAAACCCTAAAGCAGGCCAATGGGATAGAAATGTAGGCAGGAGTTAATGTTGCAGATTTGAGGAAGAATTTACTCGTCTATGAAAATCCTCAATTTTTGCTCTTCTAGCCTTCACCTGATTGGAAGAGGCTCACCTACACTGTTGAGGGTCATCTATTTTTTGGAGACAAGAGACTCACTCTGTCATCCTGGGTAGAGTGCTCTGGTGTCATCATAGCTTACAGCAACTGTTCAGAACTCTTGGGCTCAAGTGATCCTCCTGCCTCAACCTACCTAGTAACTGGGACTATAGGCACCCACCCCGACATGCAGCTAATTTTTTTATTTTTGGTAGAGACAGGATCTTGCTCTTTCTGAGCATGGTCTCGAACTCGTGAGCTTGAGCAATTCACCTACCTCACCCTCCCAAAGTGTTAGAATTACAGATGTGAGCCATACGGCCTGATTGTAGATATTAACTGCATCTATAAAATACCTTCACAGCAACACCTAGATTAGTGTTTAATTGAATAAGTATTATAGCCTAGCCAAGTCGATACATAAAGCCAACCATTGTAACAAATTACTACAAACATGTGCTTAAAACCACACATATTTATTACCTGAGAGTTCTTGGAGGTGAGAGGTTTAAAGTCAGTTTCCTGGGCTAAAATCAAGGTGTTTATAGGGCTATGTTAATTCTCAAGCCTCTAGGGAGAATGTATTTCCTTGCTTTTCTGTTTTCTGCAGGCTGCCTGCACTTTTTGGTTCATTGCCTTTTTGTCCATCTTCAAAGCCAGCAGCAGAGCATCTTCAAAAGTCACCCACCACCTTTCTCTTTCTCTCCCTTTCTCTCCCTCTTACCTCCACCTCCTTCTTTCCTTTACAAAGGTCTTTGTAATTACCCTGGGCACACTTCTCCAGCATCATCTCCCCTTCTCAAGATTCTTAGTCACATTTGCAAGTCTGTTTTACCATGTAAGGTAATGCATTCACAGATTTTAGATTAACATGTGGACATCTTTGGGGTGGGGTCCATTATTCAGCCTACCACACCATCCATCTATTGTACCCCTGAAGACCATTGCCACAGATTCATGGGAGTTAGGGTCTCTAATTTTCATTCAGGCCTAGCTTCTCAGTACAGTAATTACATCCACCTTGCCTCTGACAACAAAATGTACCACCTGGCTTCTACTATCTCAGAATCCTTTCATCCCAGTGACATCAAATAGCTCATTTTGTGGCAGCTTTCCTGAGTACACTTCAGCCTAATGAAGATGGATACACTGAAGCTCTCAAGAAATGCCAGCGTCCCCACACTAGCACTCTCCTTTCTGATTTAGTGAGGGGAGTGTCCTCTGGGATTTCCTGGGAAACAGTCAGCTAGCTAATAGAGTCTGTGGTCTTAAGCATTAAATCCATTCAAGAATATCTCCTTGCTAAGGATTTTGCTCTTTTATTAAAAATTTGATAAAGCTATTCTACATTTCTTCTTCATTTACTGTAGGACAGTGCTTCTCCCAAGTTTAAGAAATCCATCCCAGTACAATATTAAGACTTCTCAGACATTAGATCCTGAGTTATGGGAGAGTTCCTCTATACTACAAAACTGCCTTTTCTGTTCTGGTTTTTGTTTGTTTGTTTTGAGACAGGGTCTCACTATGTCACCCTGAGTAGAGTGCCATGGCATCACAGCTCACAGCAACCTCAAACTCCAGGGCTTAAGCGATTCTCTTGCCTCAGCCTCCCAGTAGCTGGGACTACAGGCGCCCACCACAATGCCCACCTATATGTTTGTTGCAGTTGTCATTGTTGTTTAGCTGGCCGGAGCTGGGTTCAAACCCACCAGCCTTGGTGCATGTGGCTGGTCATAACCACCGTGCTATGGGTGCTGAGCCTGCCTTTTCTATTCTTAAATGACATGCTTTCCTGTAGCTCACTGCCCTTGAGAGATATTCTAAGGCATATACTTCAGGTTCCTTTCCATAAATATCAACCATGTGTTGCAGAATTATTTCTTTTTTGGGGTGGGGATGGGGGATTCCTTTGCTTCCAAAATAAGAATAACACTTCCCTATGTGGGTCCTGCTGAAATCAGATCCTAGTTTTATGCCAACAAACTATGAGAAAGGTGGGTGAATGTTGATGATGACAACTATTATTTTGTCAGGCATCTTATTTTGTCGGGTCTCTGCAGGGTCTCTAGGCAAGGAGAATTGACTATTCTTGAATAATGGAAAGCAAGTCACTTCAGGAGGCCTGGGTGGTGTTAGCATATGGAGATCCAAACACATTCACTCACGTGTTTCCATTTCAGCCCTCAGGTTCTCATTTCTTCTCCACCAGAGTCTTGAGTTTAGCAGAGGAAGTTTGCCAGGCTGTGTAGTAAGCCTTCTCTGCAGTTTTGCTATCCTCACAATTGGCCTTCTTCTCAGCCGGTACTTCCTGCCCTCCTACAGCAGCAGATGGGTGTGTCAGAGAGGTTTTCTGATTTTATGTTGTGTCTGGAGTTGGCAGTTGGCTGATTTGAGCCTGCCGTTTTCTTCCAGTGGTATATCCATGATACTTAGAAACAACCTGCCATCTCTGTCATCTTCTCTAACAACCACAGCCACTGGGTCTCTCAAATGGTAGAGATAATCCATGAGCCCTGGGTATCTCCTTCCTGCCACAATTCACCATTGAAGGTCCAAGCAGTAATGACCTTACCACATGGGGGGGCGGGTCTCATAAGCCACTTACACTAACAATGTTGTCTTTGTTGCTCTTCTGGCCAATGAGCGGCCAATTCAGAAAATCATCTGAGCATATGCTTTCTGGACTACTTCCAGTTTTAATTATTTTAGTTTGGATTCTCCTAAAGGCAGATCCTTAGGCAAGGATTCAGATTGTGGTAGAATGAGTGGTTGCTTTTAAATTATGTGTTTATTTACACATAATGGTATTTTATATTTAAATATTTGATGGCACACTTGCTATACAGACAATTTTTAAATTCTCCCCTTATATAGACTATATAAAAAATAAATTTTTAATTTATTTTGAATAAAATAAATATTTTTTTAAAAGTGAATATAAAAACATGAAATTATTAACATATCTAGAATTATTAACATACATTTCACTGTATCAGGCTGAATAAGGGCATTCTATGCATAAAATTGCTGAAGGGCTTAGTAATTCAATAATTAAACAAACTCAATTGAGTTAAAATTTCAAATTAATAATACTTTTTAATAATGAAAACTGTCCCCAAACTGTACTACATAAAGTAACCTTTTTCATGCACAAAGAGTCATAAAAGTTAAAAGTAAATGACAAACTGGAAAAATATTTGCAACAAACCTTATATATGGCGAGTTAATATACATGATATAAAAGGAGCTATTAAATTTGATAAGAAAATGACTAATTCCTGATAGAAAAACAGCCAAAAGATAAGAGTAGGTAAATTCATGAAGGAACAGTAAAAATGGTCCATGATGATGGAAAAAAATACAACCAGGAAATGCAAATTAAAAGAAAAAGTTTCAGCCAATAGTTTCAGATTGAACATATAGGTGCTTTATTCCATGTTATTATTAACATGGTAGAAAAAGGATCCAAAAGGTATAAATGGAGAAAACACAGAGAACAGCTAGAGAGACAGTAAGAAATGGAGGACGTCAACAATTTTTACACAATGGAGCCAGACTGGTGAGTGATAATCGACTTAGCAGAACTGAGGAAGCCCATATCTCAGTTTGCAGGGAAAGTCAGGGAGAAGATGATCAGTGCCTGCCTCAGCTCCATGAAGATGCTCAGATGCAGGAGGCACCAGATATCTCTAAAATGAAGGAGGGCTTGGTGGAGGGCAGGCTGCAGCCTGATGTTGGTGTCGGTTTGCATGTAAATCAGGATGTCTTTGGATTCTGAGGCCCCTTTATTACATCTCTCTACTCTAAAAGGAGCCCTAGCTTCTTGTAGAGAAGTCCATAGCAATGATTACTTCATTTACTCTCAGCAATGCTTCTAAAATATTTTTATCCATGCTGTTGAAATTAAGCCAATTTAAAAAAACTGTTTTTAAGACAGAATCCCCGTATGTACTATGCCCATGTTAAGGCTGCGATAGCTACAACTCTTGACACCACTTGAATGTATAACTCAGAATGCTTCTTTATTTTCTTGTTTTTTCTTTTTTTGTAGAGACAAAGTCTCACTTTATCACCCTTGGTAGAGTGTTATGGAGTCACAGCTTACAGCAACCTCCAACTCCTGGGCTTAGGGGACTCTCTTGCCTCAGGCTTGTGAGTAGCTGGGACTACAGGCGCCTGCCACAATGCCCAGCTATTTTTTTTGTTGTTGTTGTTGCAGTTTTCCTGGGACTGGGTTTGAACTCGCCACCCTTGGTTCATGGGGCCAGTGCCCTACCCACTGAGCCTTAGGCACCGCCCCAAAATGCCTTTTTAAGTGAAAGTATCTGAGTAATGATTCTGATAATCAATTCAATTTAGGAAAAAATGGTAACAGTTGTTTGGGCTATTTTGTGGAAAACAAATCCTGAATTTATTAAATTCATGTCTATTAAGCATTCTCTGTGTGTACAGCTCAGCAGACCAGGCCGAACAAATTTAAGACTTCAGATCGAACACACAGATGCTCTTCTCAAATCTTATTAAAATGACAGAAAAAGGATAAAAAAGGTATGAATTTTTCTAAAACCTACAACAGCTTCCAATTCTGTTAGGCTAAAAGCCAAGTTCCTTAGCTTGGCCTCTAAGATGGAGGTTGGTGGTTACCCACCTCTGTAACTCACCTTTTACCATCATGACCTTTGCTTCCAAGGCGCTAATCACTTGAATCCACTTTCAGTTCTTATAGCCACATTAGCACTTCCGTTCTTAGCACAGAACCTTTGCTCATTGGTCTTTCTTTCAAGCTTTTCTTCTTCCAGCAAGTCTTTTTTTTTTAGTTTTTAGTTTCAGCAAGTCTTCTAAACTCGGTCAGATTTCTTTGTCATGCAATCCCGTTACAGCTGATTCTTTTCCTCAAGAATTTATCTTGGTGACTGCACATTTGTCTGTATGATTGTTTAACGTCTTTCTTTGACCTTAGAGTGTGAACTTTATGATTTTGCTCTTGATGTTATGTTCTCAGCTTAACATAGTGTCTAGAACATAGTTGGCACTCATATGAATGAAAGAAAAGAATGCCTTCAAGTAGTTTAACTTTGTCTTGTGTGTTCCTTCAAAGAATGGTTTAGTTGCTGCCAAAGTTTGACCCAGTTAAAAGAAAATTCTCTGCGTTGATTTCTTACAGAAATTTAGTTTTATTTGTAGGGAGTTAAGATGAGAAATGTGAGATTATGTTTCTACTAAGAGCTGCTGTAACAGTGATGATATTATGTTTTTCTGGCATAATTGGTACATATTCAGTTTGAAATAAACTTTATTAAGTGAGGAATTGCTGCCTATTTGGCTTGACCATTCTAGAATATTGATCAGTTAGGTTCAGATGCTAACAGACACCTTGTTAAACATTGAAGAGTTCTTTATAAATTCTGGACGTTACCAAGAGTATGAAAGGATGGAGTAGAGACGAACTGAACTCACAGGGAGGTTTAAAAACCAATTGCAATTTACTAAACAGTTCAATTTAAGCATAACTTTATGTACAACGTATTGCAGAGGATACTTGGCAATATTTCTGTTCCTAACTTCCAGTCTCACACGCTAGGGAGCTTGGCGATCTGTCTCTTCCGGGGATATTCAGATTATTTTCTTCATTCTTAACCCAAAGACTGGAATGCACTGACTTCCTTTATTCCCCACACCGATCTATGCCTTACCAAGTTCACTTAGAACAATCACTCTAAAAAAAGTCCTTGCTGCTAATAGTAAAGAGTACTTAGTTTGTGTGAAAGTGTGCAGAGTTCAGACTTTAATTACAGAGACGTCCCCTCTCTCCCCACTATTGTGTTTACTGGCCCAGTTCCATCTACTGCTGGAACGTCTAATGTGAGTTCTCTGAAAAGCCCGGCACTGCTGCCAGCTCTGGGGAGTGGCTGGTCTCTGCATTCAGCTATTTCTTTCTGGAAATTCTGCCTGCTTTATTCTTTTCTACTCTGTGTGTCTGACTCTCACTGGGCGGTCTCTGCATCCTGATGTGACCGTGAGAGAGCTGATCACCTCTGAGTTTTGGAAGAGAGGTGCAATTTGGAGATGAAGGTCAGCCTGCAATGCTCACTGTGTGTCGTTATCAAAGTCCCCTTGGCTACCCTTGCCTGATGATTTACTGCAAAGGTCCCCAGCTTATCCACATATGATCCGTGTTAGAACATCTTCCTTGCATATAAACCTTAGGAATGCAGGTGCAGACCAACTATTAATCAAAATAATTTCTTTTTATTATCAAAGAAGGAACTAGAGTTCAACGAGGGAAATTATTTATTGGCAAAGTTTTATTGAAAAAATAGTCTAGTAAAGATTTGTGGAAATTAATTAAAAATCCCCCCAAAATAAAATTATGTCAACCAAGATAGTAGAAAGTATGTCTGGGGGGAAGGAAGGGTTTTCTAAATGGGACTGGCTATCTACATCAGGAGTACTGAGGATTTTATTGTGAAGAAGAAACCAGGGCAGGGCATTGCAGCTCACAAGGAAGGTCACTGCCAGACAAACGGCTTGGGGCTGTAGGTGATCCCGTCTCCTGCCCAGTCTTATTTACTCTGAGACCTCTTCAGACATCTTAACTTCATTCTCAGCTTGGATCTGTCTATTCTTCTTTCTCTGCTACCATGACCTGGAGACCGTCTTCTTTCATATACTTGGTCTGTCATTTCAGCAACAGCTTTTCTTCCTGGCTCGACTCGCTCTTTGCCGGATCCTTTGGCTCGGTGCCTCTGACCTTGGGTGGTGGGTACTGTGAGTCTCTCTGGCTCACTTCCCACAGCAAGGGCTGGTGGTAAAGTATAATATATAAGACACTGTTTTAAAAATTTAAGGTTTTATTAGGTATTAAAATGAAATTATAATATGATTAGCCTTAAGAAAAGATCTGGGAATTTCTCAGTCCACTGAATTGGTATATTAGGTCATCCATTTTGACCTATAATGACACAGAGATTGTAAGTTATTTTTCATTCGATTTAAAAATGCTTAGAAATTAATACAAACATTGAATCAAAATTTTTCCTCTAATCCTCTTTCCTTGTTTTCAGAACTTGGTGGATGGATTGCCATTGAAATTTTCTATTTTAGGCTGAAGACCTCCCTTTGTTTAAAGGATTGCTGGGTGATCAGTGGCTCCGTGGGCACTCAAAGCTTCCGCGCAGGACTGCAATAAAGTCCTAGTTTCAACCCGGGATAGATTAGGACTGCTCCAGGGAGACTGAACTCGGATTAGATCAACCAATCCAGGATGCATATTGAATTATTAGAAATGAAAGGCTGGGCTAGGGCTTGGCCAGGGGGCAGCAAAGGAAAACTGGGTAACATTCTTCACTCTGTGTGCGTGTAAGGAAGACATCTGAGATTTATAAGACAGAAACACATCTTATCACAGGCCTATTGAACAGACAGGGAAGAGACAAATCAAAATCAGAGTGGCAAGAGCCAGGTTGGCCTGAGGGATAAACTGATAAAAGAAGAAATGGCTCACCAAATCTTTGCTTTACGTGGGTGTCTAGCAATTTCCCTCACCAGCACAACTCTAATAGGTTAGGCAGTCAGGCATTGTATTTTGTTTAATTGGGTCAGTGTCTCCTTTAACCAATCTTCAGCTCTTTACTGGAGTGGCTGGTGGCTGCTCTGGCAGCCAGGACCCAGGTGATGGGGTGATTACACCATGAATGGGTTCTCTCTGGGGCTTGGGCAATCTCCTGTTAAGAGGGCTGGCTGGTGTCCAGGCATAGTGGCATGTTAGTGGTGGAATATCTGCATGGCCCTAGTTTTGGTCCTCTGGACTAAGTCCCTGTCATTCTGTGAGGCCTCAGAATGTCTGTACTGAAAAGCAGATATCCAGGAGCACATGCACTTCATCTTCTTTGTACCATTCAGTGCACAGAGAGGTAGAGGGGATAAGAATACATCCTCCAGGTAGGTTATAGAATTGTATTTGGTAGGGAGGATGAAGAACCCATGGAAAACAGAACGATTTGAAAATAAAGTTTACAAAGTGCTTTCACATACATTTTTACTTGATCTCACAACAACCCCGTGAGGTAGGTACAGTATATAATGTTTTTATTTTTATTTTGCAAAGAAAGACACCAGAGTTTAAGTGATTTGCCCAGTCATAATAAGCGCCAGGACCCACACTTGAAGCCATGTCTTCTGACTTCACAGGATGATTTTCACCCATGAGCAGCTACGATGTGAAGTTGACCAGGCTGGTGACATACCAGGAAGGTGCTCGGTAAGGGAACATCTTACTTGTTTGAAAGTCGGGTGGTTTAGAAATAATACATTAGTAACCAGAACCCATTCAATCACCACTTGCAGGGGCTCCTCCTGGACTGTTGCATGCTGGCTTTAATCTCGTAGCTTGCTTTGGCATGTTGGATGGTCATCAGCCTGGGCAACTGGGAGCTGCCAGGGTGGTCAAGGAACAGAGGTGAGGGGATGCTGTGGTCATCATTACGCTGCTCTAGTGCTCATCAGGCTGTTATAATGGTCTGAATTCCTCTCGGGACCGCAAACGTTTTAGGACAAGGGTTGGGACTTACTCACCACGGTATTCTCAGGTTGTAGCAGTGCTTGGCACCAGCAGGTCCTCAGTAAAAATTGGTTGAATTCATGAGAGGCTGGGATGTTTCACATGATGCTTCTCTATTTTACTTGTAAGAGATGATTTGCATGGAAGAGGTATTATGGATGAATGTAAAAAGGTATAGAGGAAAAACACAGTTATCTTGGTGGAGGGTAGTATACACAGGCACTGCAATTCTGGGGCATAATCTCATTATCGAAGTCATCTTTATCTACGATGACAAATGTACTAGGCATGGACTCAAACTGGAAGTTCTACCTTAACCAAGAATCCGTGCTAAGTATAGGTGTTTGATGGTCCCTGGGGATAAAGGTAATATCCCTTGGCCTGAAGGAAAAAAGACCATTCTGGTAAATATGAAGGTAATGTTTTAGTAATATGGAGCTAATTCTGTGGTAAAAATCTCCAAAGATGATTAACCACAATCACCAGTGATTCAATAAAGGTTGGAAGAACCTTTTCTTCTTCTTCTTCTGGGTAAGATCTGCCAAGGCCCATTCTCCTTGGTACTACGTGTCTCCCTGGATCTTTGGCCATCAGAAGTCCAAAGACCCAGAGTTGAGATTGTGGTGAATCTTGTACAGGTAGAAGCTGAGGACAAAGCTGCTCCGGTGTGGACTTGGACTTTAGTGTGAGTGCTTGTGACCAGGACACATAGGTAAGAAGTCCACTGCATAGAAGCACCCCTCTAAGGCTAATGGGCTGGCGTGGGCAAGACCCATAACCTGTAGCTGGAAGCAGCAGTCTTGTTGTTACTTTTCTATGAGTGGATGACAGCAAAGATTTCTGGATATCGCGACCTGAGTGAGCTCAGCTTCCTTGAACTGGGCAAGAGTTTTTAATTTAGGAGATATTATATTTGCTCACCAGTTTTGGGTACTCAGGATCTAATGGGTCCTGAAATCATAGGTGGGAAAGAGACCAGCAGCTCTAGTGCTAGTAGAGGTTATGGGTCATCCAAGGGTCGTCCTAGTTGTGACGATTGGTGGAGGCCGTGACTGGATGCCTGGCTTCTCCAGCTATTGCTGCCAAGTTTCAAACAAGGCCTTAGTGGCCAAGCATTTCTTCTTTCAGATATTGTAGTTTCATTCTGCAGGGATGAAGCCTGTGGGAAAATAAAGCATAAAGTCGCATCAAGGTTGAGTTGAGACAAGGTTTGGCTTTTCATAGTCCTGCTACTACTTGTCAGGCTTTGGCTTCACCTTAAATGTCCATTATAAACAAAGTGCAGCATGATGGCAGCTGTTGCATCACTTCCAGGAAGGCTTCACAGTTTTTCTGGACCCCAGACAACCATTAGAAAGCAGAGCACACTGGCTTCTGGTTCACTACAACCTGTCTCAGGGAGGGTTTTGGAGTTCAACCAGGTTTGGATTAGGATACATTAGTAGTTTAGACTTGATACACCTGTGGCTATCTTCACCAGACAATAAAGTCAGTATCACCCTCACTGGAGAGTCAATAGATTTCCACCAAAGCTGGTCTTGGTACAGTACATGCAAAATCCTAGAGCCTGTTTCCTTAAATCTTCAACCTCAGATCTTGACTTTTAGCTACTAGTTCCAGACAATGCATATGCTTTATATCACTAATGATTAATAATAAATACATAAAGCATACTCAAGTTGCAAACACTAATCAAATTTGACATAGTTAAACGTATTGTATCCTATTCATGTAAGCAACACATTCTTAAACAAGGAATGTCCTTCTTTCTTAAAACCTAAAGGATAGACCTCATATTTCAGCCATTAAATAACAGAAATGTAAAACATTAGAAATGTCAAATAGCAGAATCTCATATCTTTGGTTTCCCTCAGAAAGGGATAAATGTGACCCCTACCTCTATGTCCATTTTAGGAGAACTGGTGCCAAGGTTTAATGTTTATCAAAATGTTTGCTAATGTTACAGAACTTAGAGAAGACTGAGTGTTTCTTACGATGTTAGTTTTTAATAGTGTTCATTCTAGTTGGTTAGTTAAAGCCAGTGCAAATGCTTTTGCTGAGCTAAAGGTAGAAATCGGCTCTAAAGAATCAGAATTAGAATTTCTCCAAAGTGAGCTCTGTGAACACTAATTCCCCAAACTGAATTTTGTCTTTAGGTATATTTGGGAAACACTGAATAATTTATACCTCTCTCTCTCTCTCTCTTTTTTTTTTTTTTTTGCAGTTTCTGGCCAGGGTTGGGTTTGAACCCACCACCTCCGGCATATGGGGCTGGTGCCCTACTCCTTTGAGCCACAGGCACCTCCCATTTCTATCTCTCTTAAAGACTTAAATTATATGAGTTTTAAAGTTTCTGACAAGTCCTGTATTAAATAATTTTATCTAGCTGTCTAAATCCGTACAGTGCTATGTAGAACGAATTTTAGGGAATTTTTGGACTAGCAAGCAATGTGAAGAAATACTAATTTTTAAAATTTACATATTTTCTCCACTAAAAATAAAGCAATTGCTAATTATTTATTACTGCCATTGTGTTATAATGAAGCAAGGTACTCCAGAAAATAGGAAATGCACTGTATAAAATGTGAATTCTGCTCTTAATAAGCTCATAATCTGGGTAGGAGGTAAGTCTATTGTGTACAAAACAGTATCAAACACCTGAAGATTCTGTGTTAAGTACTAAGCTAAATAATACAGACTAACAGATAGAGTAGTTCGAGAGAGGAAGCTCAAATGTCAGAATAATGAAAAGAGAAATCATGGAGGGAGAGGTGGGACCGGTATAATGGAGTGGCTAGGATTTTGAAAGGTTGAAAAAGTTTAATTAAGGGTGAGAATGCACAGACTCCTGGGGCCCGAGGGCTTCCAGAAGCAGGGAGTAGTACAATAGACGATGCTTCGTTATTTAGTGATCATTTCATTCTCATATATCTTAAGGACTTCCCACCCATGAACAGAATGTCCCGGTAGTACAGTTCCTTTCACTAGCCCTGTACAGTCATACTCTACAGGTCATTCCAGTCAATGACAGACCACATACACAACAGTGGTCTCATAATAAGTTCATAATACCATATTTTTACTGTATCTTTTCTATGCTTAGATCCAGAAATACTTACCATTGTGTTACAATTGCCTGCAGTATTCAGTACAGTAACATGCTGTACAGGTTTGTAGCCCAGGAGCAATAGGCTGTACCAGATAGCCTAGGTGTGTAGTAAGCTGTGCCATGCAGGTTTGTGTATGTGCACTTTGATATTTGCACCACAGTGAAATTACCTAACAATGCATTCTCAGGATGTATCCCCTTTTTTAAGCAATACTGGACTATACTCAGGTAAGAGTTCTTCTTACCTGGTATATTATAATGAATCATTTAATCCCCTATTGTCTGTGATAGTCTCATTGATGGCAGGAACAAGATTTTATTTATGTTTACATCCCTTTTATTACAATTTAATTTATTTATGTATTTATTTATTTATTTTTGAGCTACAGTCTCACTTTATTGCCCTTGGTAAAGTGCCATGGTGTCACAGCTCACAGCAACCTCAAACTCTTGGGCTCAAGTGATGCTTTTGCCTCCGCCTCCATGGTAGCTGGGACTACAGGCGCTCGCCACAATGCCTGGCTGTTTTTAGAGACTGGGGCTGTCTCTTGCTCAGGCTGGTCTTGAACTCCTGAGCTCAGGCAATCCACCTTTCTTGGCCTCCCAGAGTGCTGGGATTATAGGTGTGAGCTACCGTGCCCAGCCTACATCCTATTTTTAGATCTATGGATGCTTTGTCTCCATAGCATCTGATCCAAAGTAGGGCCTCTATAAATATTTGTTGACTATATGAGGGAATTGATGAAAGAAAATGATCAGAAAATTATCTACACCAAAATTGATTTTGCATCAAGGAATAATGTATGTAGAATGAGCAGAATTAGAATGTGTAGCTCTTGAAAACCAGGCTGAAGAGTAGGAAAGAGGAAATCAGTAAAGATTTTTACTAGCAGTGGAAAGAACTATTGCAAACACTCTTTGTGAAAAATCAAACTGGCAGTGATATAAGGGTTAGAGTAAAGAAAAGATAAATGAGAGGATCATTGAAATTACAAATGTCCTAGAATTTTGATGGTTCAACTCGCAATTTTTCAACTTAACGTGGTTTTACTGGGACATAACTCCATTGCAAGTGGAGGAGCATATATATTGTTAAAGCTATCTAGTTTTGTGAAGAGGAGAGTTTATAGAACCAAGTTTGAGGCGCTAAGACTCTAGGGGGAAAAGTGCAAATGCAGAGTGGATGAGTCTCTGGTAGTAAAGGTTAGTAAAGAGAAGCATGAGCTGGAGATTATTTTAAGTTTAATAATAGCAGCCAAAATTTAGTGAATGATTATTATAGGTCTGTTTAGTCTCTAATTTAGTTGCATGTGTTGCCCAGAGCAATTCTAGGAGATAGAAAAGATTAGTATCTCCATTGACTGAGAAGGAAATAGGTCTGTGGTTAGACATTTGCTCAAAGTCATATTGCTAGGAAGTGGCACAGTCAAGATTAGAACTAACCCTATCCAACTTTAGAGCCCATGTTCTTGGCTCTGGTTAATACACAGCAACTTCCAACTCTTGGGCTCAAGCGAATCTCCTGGCTCTGCCTCCCAAGTAACTGGGACTACAGGCGCCTGCCACAATGCCTGGCCATTTTTTGGTTGCAGCCGTCATTGTTGTTTGGCAGGCCCAGGCTGGATTCGAACCCACCAGCTCAGGTGTATGTGGCTGGCACCTTAGCCGTTTGAGCCACAGGTGCCGAGCCTGAAATTTTTAATTATTTTATTTGCTTTAAAAAATGGAAGAAAACCAAAATTAGAGGAAGAGATGTTAAAAGAGTATAAAGGTGACTGTAGTTCTTTAAGACTGCAGAATCCCACTGCCTCTAACCAGGACGTGGGTATTCTGCCTTTCATCCCAGATTGCTGGCCAACTGAAACGTGTTGTTCCAGCATGGTTCTTGGAGAAGTGCTTGACACAGCCTGCTAAGAAAATCTGACACACTCAACCTACATGTGCTTATGACCTTTTGCATAAATCTATTTTTAAGTTTAGTTTTTATATTGAAAACTAAATTAACAAAAGCAATACATGAAAATTATGTAATAATGGACATGTACCAGTAGTTTAGAGAGATAAAAATAATGTAAACACACTAAAGCAGAAATTAGAAAGTTTGAGGTAAACAAAAACTAAAATTAATACAACAGGGCATATATATGTATCTGTATATATATATGTGCACATGTGTATACTATTAAATTGTCCTGTTAGGAAATAATTGCAAGCACATCAGGTTATGGAAAACATCTTGAACCTACTGCTTTTATAATAGTCATTCTTGATTAAAAAAAAACAAAACAAACTTGTACTGAAGTTCTAAATGTGCCCCTACATGATGTTTCTAAGTCTAAGTAAGTTTCTAAGTAAGAAACGTCTATTCGATAGCTTTCTCTCTCTCTCTTTCTTCCAAGTTCGTCTCTTCTCATTCACTGTTAATTTACTTACCTCTAAACCACCATAACGTAAAGGCCATTCCATCGCAGGCCTGTAGTGAGGTCAGGCCTCACATTACACTTTCTTTCTCTAGAAAATTTGTGCAGATATTCAAGACTATGATCCCAGTGGAATAATAAAATTTGTCAGAAGGGATTTATCAATTGTAATATACTTTTAAAGAACATACAGAGTCAGACTTTGAGGGCATCACTTCCAAAGATGGAATTAGCATAGACTTAGAAAACATTCTTTCAGTTATCTGGATCGCTTATATTTTAATATGTGTTTTACTTATCATGCAGAATCTATCTTATTGCATATATTTTAACTATGAGGTTTGCCCTGAAATAGTAAACATGCATAAAACATTGCAAGTAGAAATGGAAAATCTCACATGCTTTATAATAAGGGCAGAAAGTACAATATAAACCCTGTAGTAAAGATGTTAAAGCAATGCACAATTAGAAGATTTCAATATGCACAGTATAGATTAGTTAAATGAAAACTCATGCTAAATGTATTTATTTGGGACTTTTAGTCATTTGTGTTTTTAAATGTTCTATTTTTGATTCTTGTGAGGTAACAGTGATGCCTCATGAAATCTGTTCCTTTTAATGTACAATACACATCTCTCTCTCTCTCTCTCTCACACGCACACACTCTCACACATGGAGTCAAAGTCAGTGGCAGTGGGTGGTTTATGTCAGGGCTGGTTTTGACGCCCCTCTCCCAGAATAAGATAAATGTAAGTGATGAAAAGCTCCTGGGGTTGGCTGAACTCATTTTGTATTCAACACTCTGCCTGGCCCCTTTCTCATCTCTTTCTCCCTCTCTTTGTATGTTCAAGCCTACTTGAGTTTCTTTTTTCTTTTGTAGAACTTGGTTCTTTTGATGTGTTTCAGGGCATGCCCTGTGGCAAAGAGAACTTCCCAGGAATCGGAAACATAAGCACACAGGTCTGAAACAGCTACTGTACAATAGACAGAAGGCTTCAGGCCCAGAAGCTGGATTTTCTCTCGCTCTCAAAACACCAAAACATAACAGGAGGGAGGCGTACGGACAATATATTCTACGTGTGGTTTTAAAGGGTTATGTATTATAAAATTTTCTTGGATATAGTGAGATTTTTATCCTGGGGGGAGCCAGTGAGAGTAATTTAATCCAAGATATGTCTGTGTGCACTTACATATTCATTAGTTTAACAGAATTTCTCCTATAATTATAAATTAATTTGTTTCTGTTTTTACCACTGTTATCAACCTGAGATGTTCAGAATGTGCATGGTTCTGAGCTATCCTACTTCTCATCATTTCTTTCCATTAAAAAGTGCTGTAAGAAAGTGCAATGCTTTAACTATTTACTCGTTTATAAAATTGAAAGAAATGCTGCTGTCAGTATTATAAAACTACTGTTAGAAGGCACTATCTATAGTATTAATAGAAAGTCTAGATAGGAGGAGTTAATTATTTTATACCCAACATCGGTATTTCTAGTCTCATAAATTAAAATTATTTAATTAAACAATGTTATATTTCATTAAAATATCTTTGTTTACTCACATATCATACTTTTTGTGACAAATCTTTCAGGACTATGTCACTGAATTAGAACTTGAAACTGAAAATTAAAAAAAAAAACAGAAAATAAGGAAAAACAGATTACGTTCACACATAGACAAGCTTATTCACCTTAGAACTTCTAATTAAAACTAAAATTTAAAGAATAGTAAAATTTAATTTTTGCCCAGGTCTCTAAAATAAACCTTTTATTTCTTAAAACTAAAATAGTTGGAAAGGCAAACTTAACTAGGAATTTGGTAATTATCTGGTTTATTTGATTGGTCTAGAAAATGAATCTATGTAAATTAGGTCTATTACTTGCTTTTGTAAAACAGTTGAGCTCACTCTGATGTGTATATATTGCTAAGATTACTGAAAAAATAGTTTACTAGCCGAATAATGGATCTGGGAAAAAATAGAAATTTAACCAGCAAACAGTTGATAATTTTCAATTAAATTTGATTCAGTCTAGTAAGTGCATTGAGCACTAATTATGTGTTTGTGCAAATAACATTACCTTCTAACTCCTAGGAAAATAATTAGTGGTATCACTGAATTCCTTCAGCATTTTTCAACATATTTTTTGCTTAGGTAACAAATCAACCAGCTAATTACCAGAATTCCTTTAATTTTGGTATCTAAATCCACAGCTTAAAAAAAATGACTCAGTTATTCAAATATTGGTAAGATACATATTTTTAACAATAATATGGGAGGATTATTTTAACAAAGTGGGGATAATTACAAAATAACTTTTTTCTTATAACATAACCTTTGTAACTACCATGTCTCTTGAGTTTCCTCCATACGTAGCCAGGTTACTATTTATGAATATTTGCGCAAGTATCTACATGTCATGTTAAATGAATTAGTAAAAAATGGGAATTCACAGTACCTATTTAAATGAGATCTGGAACGTTTGATGGTGGCTTTTTTACTTAAATAAAAACCAGATCTTCAATACAATACAAACACACGTGGAGGACTATAAAGGAAGCATTTTCATCTTTCTGATGCAACATAAACCAATTTTATTGCTTTCCTCAATGTTCCATAACATCTGCAATCGGATGCTCCCAAATCGTTTGATCCTAAATTTGATAAGTTACGCAGGTGCGTGTCAGACACTGCAATACTTTCCAGCTTTGTGGTGGGGGCTGCCCTCAAAGGGTCCTATAATTTTCCCATCTTCACTTATAAATGTCAGTGACAGCCACAGTCCTGAAGGAGCAATAGACAAGCTCCCCACTTTGCACGAGATTGCTGTATCACACGGCATCATGTTGATTGTCATAGCATATATTTTAATTGTGCTAGAAAATCTGTCTTGTTCATAACAATATGGCTATTATTATCTTCTGATGCTCTTTTATAGAGGTATTACCTGCAACCTATGAAGTTACATAGAAATTTGGCATGTTAGGTAGCACACTAACACCTACAGATTAACCCAAACACAGGAAACACAGGTGCTTTTCCTCTTAAAAATATGCCAAAATTTAAGAGAAATTCAGCCTTTTAAAATGGTTCAATCAGTTCTAGACCCAGAAAGGCTTCTATTTATTGAATGCTGACTAAACTAAAATCTCCTGGTCTTAGTGGGGAAAATTTACAGTCATATCTATGAATTTATTTAAATATTTTTCTTCTTCTTCTTCTTCTTCTTCTTCTTCTTCTTTTTTTTTTGCAGTTTTTGTCTAGGGCCAGGTTTGAACCCGCCACCTCTGGTGTATGGGGTCAGCGCCCTACTCCTTTGAGCCACAGGCACCTCCCTAAATGTTTTTCTTCTTAAAAAAAGCAAAGCATAGCAATTATTAGTTGACTGAATTCCACTGGATTAGAAATTAGTTGACTGAATCCCACTGGATTTTTTTTTTTTTTGAGACAGAGCCTCAAGCTGTCACCCTGGATAGAGTGCTATGGCATCACAGCTCCCAGCAACCTCCAATTCCTGGGCTCAAGGGAGTCTCCTGCCTCTGCCTCCCAAGTAGCTGGGACTGCAGGCGCCCGCCACAACGCCCGGCCATTTTTTGGTTGCAGCCGTCATTGTTGTTTGGCGGGCCAGGGATGGATTCGAACCTGCCAGCTCAGGTGTACGTGGCTGGCGCCTTAGCCCGCTGAGCCACAGGCGCCGAGCCAAGGCCCAGTTATTTTTATTTTTATTTTTTTTGCAGTTCTTGGCCAGGGCTGGGTTTGAACCTGCCACCTCCGGCATATGGGGCTAGCGCCTTACTCCTTTGAGCCACAGGCACGGTCCATGCCCAGCTATTTTTAGAGATGAGATCTCACTCTGGCTCAGGCTCAGGCTGGTCTGAACCTGTGATCTCAGGCAATCCACCCTCCTCGGTCTCCCAGAGTGCTAGGATTACAGGCATGAGCCACTGAGCCCAGCCTGAGAAAGGCTAAATTCTTACAGGTAAGGAGCTAAAAGCGCAATGGAGGCAGAAAGCTGCCAGGGTCTTCAGTAACCAAAGGTAGCTCAAAAAAACACCAGAGAACTGAGGCCCACAGCATCTCAGTCCTGGGGTTTCTTCTATGAAGTGATGCCAACTGACAGGAAAGGCAAGAATTTGCCTTTAAAAAACAAATTTTCATTATGTTTATGCTGACAATTTAAACAGAAGAAAGACGTACGTGTGTAGCTCCCTGGATACTTTGAAGCATTTCAACTGCCATTTATTTCTAGCTCAACATGATCAGAATCACTCTTTTCTGGGAAATTCCTTTCAAACTTCATTCCAATTTCTATCTCCAATTGCAGTTATGAAAATACCAAAACTGAAAAAGTCTTTCTCATGCTTGCAAAATAAAAAATATTTTTACAGGACAGGTAGTTTTTTTCCTGCTGAAACATGCTGACTGAATTTGGATTCAACAGCTTTGATTTCTACTAACAAATCAGAACAAATAAAATATGTTTCCAAATTGGCAAGATCACATAACTACACCCTTTCCTTTTTAAAAATTCTACCAGTTATTTTATAGGCTTCCTTTTTTTTTTTTTTTCTGCCCAGGCATTTTTTGGTTGCAGCCGTCATGGTTGATTGGCGGGCCCGGGCTGGATTTGAACCCACCAGCTCAGGTGTACGTGGCTGGCGCCTTAGCCCGTTGAGCTACAGGCGCCGAGCCAGTTTTTTTTTTTTTTTTGGAGAGTGTCACTTCTCACCTTCGGTAGAGTGCTATAGTGTCATAGCTCATAGCAACCTCAAACTCCTGGGCTTAAACAATCCTTCTTGTCTCAGCCTCCTGAGTAACTGGGACTACAAGTGCCTGCCACAACGTCCAGCTATTTTTAGAGATGGGGGTCTCACTCTAGCTCAGGGTGGTTTAAAACTCCTGAGCTCAGGTGATCCACCTGCCTGGGCCTCCCAGAGTGCTAGCATTACAGGTGTGAGCCACCTCGCCAGGCCTTTATAGGTTTCTTTTATAGAAACACATACTTTCCTTACTCAAATATAATAACTCCCCCTGTTCTATAGATATTACCAATGAAACAAGAAAAAACAAAATTTATATATTTATATATATAACCTTAGATATGAAAAATGGGTGTACTCACTTTCTCTAACTCCTAATTAAAGACTCACCATAATCCTCCTGAGTGATGTTAACTACCACTCCTCCACCAATGTCAATTTGTCTCTGAGCAGAACTGTCTTCCAGTTTCCTTAAGATTTCTTCCTGGATACCATCATGACCTATGTCTCGTTTACGACTCATGAAATGTGCATACAATTCTGTCTGGGTGATTAAGAAGTTGAGTTTGCGCTGTTGCCTCTTCGCCTAAAGGAAGAAGAAGTTGAAAGCAGAAATAGATTCAAATCATCAATTATATTCAAGAAATCAACAGAATTCACCACACTTTTATATGGTTTGTATGCAATTCCTTCACAAATCCTTTCTTTTTAAAAAGAATTTAAAAAGGTAAAAATTGCAAATCAACATTTTTATGTTAGTAAAGTCAGTGGCTCTAAAAACAATAAATAACTTCATAATACCCTGCATTTTGAACACTATTATATTATGACTCTGCTCTCTATTACTTCTTCACTATATTACTTTTGTAGTGAAGCACTGAGACATCAACTAAATTCAAACAACATATTCTGTTTTAGAACCCTGGTGACAGATACATGTGTATAACCATATTGTTCTTAAAAATGTAAACATGTTAAAAACTCTTCAGGGCGGCAACTGTAGCTCAGTGGGTAGGGCACCGGCCACATACATCGAGGCTGGAGGGTTCAAACCTGGCTCGGGCCAGCTAAAAGACGACAACTGCAACAAAAAAACAGCCAGGTGTTATCACGGGTGCCTGTAGTCCCAGCTACTTGGGAGGCTGAGGCAAGAGAACTGCTTAAGCCCAAAAGTTGGAGATTGCTATGAGCTGTGACACCATCACACTCTACCAAGGGTGAGATAGTGAGGCTCTGTCTCAAAGAAACAAACAAAAAACCCTCTCCTTTACTATAATAAAAGTCACAGTAAGTGACCAGAACTTACTATGAAATTCAGTACAATATATGAGATTAAGAGGCCAAAGGAAGAAAATATTCCCCCAAACAACGTATAGGTTATCTGTTTTGATTATAACAACTACAACACATGAATAAAGACTGATTAGCCATATACACACACACACATGTGCAGACATTTATTTTCTTCAGTGTGAAAAAGCTAAATATAAAGTGCCTCTGAAATAATCATATAAGAAAAATAATCAGGCAGGGCATGGTGGCTTATGCCTATAATCCTAGCACTTTGGGAGGCTGAGGTGGGTGAGTTTCTTGAGCTCAGGAGTTCAATACTAGCCTGAGCAAGACAGCAAGGTCCCATCTCTACTAAAAAGAAGAAAGAAACAATTATCCAAGTGTTGTAGTGGGTGCATATAGTACCTGTTTCTTGGGAGGTTGAGGCAAGAGGAACTCTTGAGTCTAAGAGTTTGAGATTGCTGTAAGCTATGATACCACAGCGCTCTACCCAGGGCAACAGAGTGAGATTGTCTTTTCTTTTTTGAGACAGAGACTCACTTTGTCACCCTCCGTACAGTGTCCTAGTGTCACAGCTCACAGCAATCTCCAACTCTTGGGCTCAAGCAATTCTCTTGTCTCAGCCTCCCGAGTAGCTGGGACTACAGGCACCTACCACAATACCCGACGATTTATAGAGACAGGGTGTGGCTGTGGCTGTGGCTCAGGCTGGTCTCGAACTCGTGAGCTCAAACAATCCACCTGCCTCGGCCTCCCAGAGTGCTAGGATTACAGACGTGAGCCACTGAGCAGGACCACTGAAACTGTATTTTTATTTTATTTTATTTTATTTTATTTGAGACAGAGCTGTCACCTGGGTAGAGTGCCATGGTGTCATACCTTATAGCAACCTCCAACTCTCAGGCTTCAGCCATTCTCTTGTGTCACTTTTTCTATTTTTAGTAGAGATAAGGTCTTGCTTTTGCTCAAGTTGGTCTCAAACTCATGAGCTGAGATGATTATCTTACCTCAGTTTTTTTATTTTTAGTAGAGACAAGGTCTCACTTTTGCTTAGGCTGATCTTGAACTCATGAGCTCAAGTGATCTGCCTGCCTCGGCCTTCCAAAGTGCTAGGATTACAGATGTGAGCCACTACACCCGGCCGTGAAACTGTCTTTAAAAAAAAAAAGGTTTGGCACCTGTGGCTCAACGGGTTAAGGCGCCAGCCACGTACACCTGAGCTGGCGGGTTCAAATCCAGCCCGGGCCTGCCAAACAACAATGATGGCTGCAACCAAAAAAATGGCCGGGCGTTGTGGCGGGAGCCTGTAGTCCCAGCTACCTGGGAGGTGGAGGCAAGAGACTTGCTTGAGCCTAGGAATTGGAGGTTGCTGGGAGCTGTGATGCCACAGCACTCTATCCAGGGTGACAGCTTGATGCTCTGTCTCAAAAAAAAAAAAGAAAGAAAAGAAAAATGATCACTGTCAAAAGATATAATCATTCTTTTTTTTTGCAGTTTTTGGCTGGGGCTGGGTTTGAACCTGCCACCTCCGGCATATGGGGCCGGCGCCCTACTCCTTTAAGCCACAGGTGCCACCCCAAGATAAAATCATTCTTAAACAATAAAATGAGTAAACAATAATTCAAAAGACCAAATTATATGAAATATGCATGCATTATAAATACCAAATTAAAGAGTTGTTTTGAATTCTATTTTAGAATAAAATTTATATAAAGTATATTTGGTTTATCCTGGATCTACCTCCCCACAAGAAAAACAATAAAATAAGGAACACACAAAGAACTAACGTCCTAAAGTATACTTTATAAACCAGTATGCTATATAAAATTATCCTTTCTCTTAAAGGATTTATAGACTTGACTCAGATTCAGATTAGAAGAAAATCTGAGAGAGAATTGCAGAAAATCCAAAATTTTCTTTCTTTCTTTCTTTTTTTTTTTTTTTGAGATGGTGTCTTGCTCTATAATCTAGGCTAGAATGCAATGGTGTGAAAACAGCTCACTGCAGCTTTAAACTTCTGGGCTCAAAAGATCTTCCTCCCTTAGTCTTCCAAGCAGCTTGACTATAAGCACATGCCACCATGCCCAGTTAATTTTTTCTATTATTAGTAGAGATGGTGTCTCCACTCTTGCTTGGGTTGGTCTCAACTCCTAACCTCAAGCCATCCTTCCACATCAGCCTCCTAGATTGTTAGGATTAAGGAGTGAGCTACCACAACCAACCTTCTTTTTATTTCTTTAAATATATAATGTGATATGTCAAAAAGAAGTTTTTCTCTTAATGGATGTTCATTTTTCAAAGCTAAAGAGCTATCAAAAAATTTTTTCTAAAGTAAAACAATTAAGAGAAAGAAGCCAGGCATGGTGCTCATGCCTGTAATCTTGTCATTCTGGCAGGCCAGGGTGGGTGGATTGCTTGAGCTCAGCAGTTCAAGTTGAGCACAAACAAGACCACCCCGTCTCTTCTAAAAATAGAAAAATTAGTGGGTGGAGCCTGTGGCTCAAAGGTGTAGGGCGGCCAGCCCCATATGCCAGAGGTGGTGGGTTCAAACCCAGCCCTGGCCAAAAACTGCAAAAAAAAAAAAAGAAAAGAAAAATTAGCTAGGTATTGTGACAGGCGCCTATAGTCTCAGCTACTCAGGAGACTGATTCAAGAGGATTGCTTGAACCTAAGACTTTAAGGTTACTGTGAGCTATGACAATGCCATAGTCCTCTACCCAAGGCAACAAAGTGAGATTCTGTCTCAAAAAAAAAAAAAAAAAGTAACATTTGCTTTTACCCTGAAGTAGTTAACTACCACCTGTTTAAAATGAACATGTTTAAATGAATATAAATTAAGAGAACAATAAAGATACAGCATAATTTTATTTCAAAACTTATAAAAAAAGACACATTAAGTCAGCATAACCACAGATGAAATTCTTATCAGTTTGCTATCAACATAACTGAGGGAATCTAGATCTCACAAATATAGATAATAACATAAGCCACTTAGAAACTTCAAGATTTCTGGCTAAGTCTCAAGTGCCTCAGTGAGAATGACCTCAGTGACTTATATTATTCCCAACAGCATCAAATGTTTATACTAACTCAACAATATCTTTTTTTTTTTTTTGAGACAGAGCCTCAAGCTGTCACCCTGGATAGAGTGCCATGGCATCACAGCTCACAGCAACCTTCAATTCCTGGGCTCAAGCGAGTCTCCTGCCTCCACCTCCCAAGTAGCTGGGATTACAGGCGCCTGCCACAACGCCCGGCTATTGCTTTTTTTTTTTTGGTTGCAGCTGTCATTGTTGTTTGGCAGGCCCGGGCTGGATTCGAACCCGCCAGCTCAGGTGTACACGGCTGGCGCCTTAGCCCATTGAGCCACAGGCGTCGAGCCAAACTCAACAATATCTTATGTGCAAAAATACAAGTTGCTCAAGGGACTTACGAGAACTGAGCAAAATCCGTGTTTCTCCAAAATCCATGATAAAGAAGGAAAGAAGGGAAGATTAAGAGCTCAGAAGAGGCTCCAACACTCCACTTAATTTTCTTTTCTTTCTTTTTTTCTTTTGAGACAGAGTCTCATTTTGTTGCCTTTGGTAGAGTGCCATGGTGTCATAGTTACAGTAACCTCAGAGCTCAAACGATTCTCAGCTTCCCAAGTAGCTGAGACTACAGATGCCCATCACAATGCCCGGCTATTTTTCGAAACACTCTGGCTCAGACTGGTCTTGAACCTGTGAGCTCAGGCAATCCCCCTGCCTCAGCCTCCCAGAGTGCTAGGATTACAGGTGCAGTCCCAGAGTGCTAGGATTACAGGCATGAGCCACCGCACCTGGCCACTCCACTCTCTTTCTCTGTATCTGAAAGAAAACATTGCAATCCATTGATTCCCTTCTTTCTATAAACCTCCACTTTCCTTCCATTCATCTCAACTGGTTTACAAATGGTAACATAATAACTTTGTCTTCTTATTCTCTCCTCTTGCTTCCCTCAACAATATACACCATGTAGATCAGCTCACATCATGTTAAATTATACTAATGGCTGCAAGTTAAAACATTAAAATAGGTAGAGAGTGGGCCTCATAAAAATCAGTCTAATTGTATACTGTTCCTGAATTTGGGATCTAGTTCTTACCACCCACCAAATCAAAACTACAGCCAGTATTTGGAAACAAGCGAATTAGAACTACAAGACACTTGCTTTTTCTTTTGCAGTTCATTTTTGTTGTGCAGAGAATAGAGAAAGATAGCATAGAAGAAAAGAGGCAAAATGTCAGTGGGACGGTCTTAATGAAAAAAAAAATAGAATTAGTTCACTACACTAAAATCACTACCTTCAAGTCTAAAAATGTTTTGACAGTTTCACTGGTTACATGTATAATTCTTTCTTTCTTTCTTTTTTTTTTTTTTTGTGAGACAGAGTCTCACTATGTCGCCCTGGGTAGAGTGCCATAACGTCACAGCTCACAGCAACCTCAAAGTCTTGGACTTAAGCGATTCTCTTGCCTCAGCCTCCCAAATAGCTGGGACTACAGGCATCCATCGCAACACCCAGCTATTTTTTGTTGCAGTTGTCATTGTTGTTTAGCTGGCCAGGGGCTGGGTTCGAACCTACCAGCTTCAGTGTATGTGGCTGGTGCCCTAACCACTGTGCTACAGGTGCTGAGCCTAGATGTATAATTTTCAAATTGCAAACTAATCCCTTGATATGTTACAGTAATGAGAGTCTTCAAAATTTTATGCTTTTGTCCTACCTCCCGCATCTCCTCATCCAACTTTCGCTGTTCTAAAGCTTCCTTCTCTGCACGTTTGCGATGCTCCTTCTCCACTTTCTCATATTTCTTCCAATACAGAAGCATCTCCTTGGTGAGGCGGCGAGCCCGGGGCAAGGTCTCCTTACAGTTTTTTTGGGCCTGCAATGCAGCTCGACGCACCTCCTTCATGCACTGATGGGCAAGCTGAAAACAACAGCATTATCACAACAGGAAGGACACAACACCAGAGGATGGTCCTCTCTGGACCCTAAACAACATCATTCTTCAAACTGTTTAGTACAAGTAGTAATCCTACGGCCACATCTTATTCTCCCCCAACTTGATTAATGTCCCTGTACAGTAATATAACACAGACCCTGCAATAATAGCAGGGATAAGAAATCTATCTACATGTATCACCTTAAACAAAGAAACAAAATATCATGACTAAGAAGGACACAAGATGAGCTACAAAGTTATAAAGTTTTGTCCCACATATAAATAATAGCTATCACCACTTATTAAATCTTTCATACCATTTCAACATGTGTTAAACTAACTTAATCTTCACAAAATCCCTAAGAGGTTGGTATTATTTGTAATTCCCATTTTATAAATGAGAAAACAAAGAAGTCGAATGACTACTGTAAGGAAATACAACTAGTAACTTTACCTGATCCTCAAAGCAACTCTCAAAGTAAGCTGTGTTACTTCCCTCTAAGGCAGCAGTTCTCAACCTATGGGTTGTGACCCACAGGAAATGTATTAAAGGGCCATGGCATTAGGAATGTTGAGAACCACCACTCTAAGGGAAGGAATTCAAATTGATCATTTCATAAAGAATAGATATTCCAGCACAACATGAAATTTAAAAGTACAATTTTACCTTTCGGCTATTGGTGAGAAACAGGTTACGAGCTGAAGCTTTCTGCTTGTTGGCCTAAAATATTCAAAAATAGTATTTAGGATTAATTTTATATATAACATTATGTAGACGGACAATTGTCTTTTATTTAATTCCTAGAGAGTGGGAAAATAAAATGTGAAAATATAAAAAGAAAATATGACGCCAAGCATATATGTTAAATAAAAGTCAATCAGATGTACTGCCTTAGCATCATACACAAAGCTACTAAGGAAACATTAAAAACAGTAAGCTAAGACCAGCTGCCATGGCTCAGACTTGTAATCCTAGTGCTCTGGGAGGCCAAAGTGGGAAGATCTCTTGAGTTTGCGAGTTCAAGATCAGCCTGCAGAAGAGCAAGATCCTGTCTCTACAAAAAACAGAAAAATAAGCCAGGCGTGATGGCGTACACCTATAGTCCCGGCTATTCAGGAGGTGGACTGAGACAGGAGGATGGTTTGAGGTGAGAACGCTGAGGTTGCAGTGAGATCTGATGACACCACTGCACTCTTGCCAGGGTGATAGACCTACACTGTTTCAAAAAAAAAAAAAAAAGGTTAATGAGGTAACCATTTGCTAAATATGAGTAAAGTATATGAACTTGCTATGTTGCCCAGTCTGTATTCACACTCTTGGGCTCCAGTGATCCTCCTGCCTCAGCTTCCTAAATAGCTGAGATTACAGGTGCTTACCACTGTGCCAGGCTTAAACTAATTGTAGACTTACAGAAAAGTTGCAAAAATAGTACAGAGTTCTTGTAAATCTCTTCCCTACTTTCAATACTTTCACTTAACCATGGTATAATTATTAGGAAAATAAAATTAACAGTGGTAAAATATTATCAACTACAAGTCGTTTAAATGTCAACAATTTTTCCACTTACATTCTTTTACTGTTCCAGAATCTTATGTAGAATCCCACAATTGTGATGGGCTGGTTTTCTCCTTTGTTTCTTCAGGTCTATAATATTAACCTCATCTTTCTCTTTCATGTCCTTGTCACTTTTGAAGAATACTAATCAATTATTCTGTAGAATGATCCCCAATTGGAGATTTTTTTAGTGTTTTCTCATGATAGAATAAGGTTATGCATTTTGGGGTAAGAGCATAGAAATGATGTGTTCTTAGTGCATCACATTAAAGATTTCATGACATTAAAATTTATATTAGTGATGCTTACTTTATTTTTTCTTCTTCTTATTTTTTTTTATAGAGACAGAGACTCACTTTATCACCCTCAGTAGAGTGCCGTAGGGTCACAGCTCACAGCAACCTCCAACTCCTGGGCTTAGGTGATTCTCTTGCCTTAGCCTCCTGAGTAGCTGGGACTACAGGTGCCCACCACAAAGCCCAGTTATTATTTTTGTTGTTGCAATTTGTCTGGAGCTGGGTTTGAACCTGTCATTCTCAGTATATTGGGCCAGGGCCCTACCCACTGAGCCAGAGGAACCCAGTGATGCTTACTTAAACACTTGGTTGAGGTGCTGTCAGTGTTCATCACTATCACTACCATCTTTCCCCTCATTGCTAATCATATGCTGGAGTAAATATTTTGAATCTATGCAAATCCTGTTTCTCGTCTCACTTTTGCCTGTAACTTTAGCATTCATCAATGGATCTGTTCTCCAACAATTATTACTTGGTATTTGTCTGGTGATGATCTCTATTTCTTGCTTTTCTTCTATACTTATTAATTGGAATAATACTGTAAAAAAGAACTTGTCTTCTACCTCACCTATGTACTTATTCAATTATTTATTTATAACAGTATTCATTACTTTGTTATTGCTCAAATTATTCTACCTTTGGCCATTAGGAACTTTGTTTTTTGTTTTGTTTTGTTTTTTATTAAGACAGAGTCTCATTATGTCACCCTCGGTAGAGTGCTGTGATGTCACAGCTCACAGCAACCTCCAACTCTTAGGCTTAAGTGATTCTCTTGCCTCAGCCTCCCAAGTAGCTGGGACTACAGGTGCCTGCCACAAAGGAATTCCTTTGGATTTGATTCTGTATTCCTTTCACAATCCTATGTGTGTGTGTGTGTGTGTGTATATATATATATATGTGTGTGTGTGTGTGTGTGTGTATATATATATATTTTTTTTTTTTGAGACAGAGTCTCATTTTGTCACCCTCAGTAGTGTCTTTGTAATCATAGCTCACAGCAACCTCAAACTCTTGGGCTCAAGCAATTCGATTACCTCAGCCTCCCAAGTAGCTGGGACCATAAGCGCCCACCACAATGCCCAGCTATTTTTAGAGACAGGTCTCGCTCTGGCTCAGGCTGGTCTTGAATCTGTGAGCTCAGGCAGTCGACCCATTTCAGTCTCCCAGAATGCTAGGATTACAGGCACTCAGCCTTTTTGTTGTTGTTGTTTACCAGGCCCCAGCTGGGTTCCAACCCACCACCCCTGGTGCACGGAGCCAGCACTCTAACCATTGAGCAAACAGGCACCTAGCAGACAATCCTCTATCTTTATTTGAACACTTCCTTACTTTCCTGCACCACAAAATGTTTCAAGTTTATTTTATATTTTTCCTGCACATTTCTGGAACAATACATTTATCCAGGGAAATCTAGTTCCCTTCATTAGTGAATAAAAGGTCTTTAGAGGGTGGTGCCTGTGGCTCAGTGAGTAGGGTGCCGGCCCCATATACCGAGGGTGGTGGGTTCAAACCCGGACCCGGCCAAACTGCAACAACAACAACAAAAGTCTTTAGAAATTAAGATCTAGGCAAAGGTATCTTCATGGTTTCTGAGGTCTCACTGCTACTAGGTCCTCACACTCCTGGGGGCTCAGCCTCCCTACATAGCTGGGACTACAAGTATACACTAGCATACATAGCTAATTTTTCTAAATTTTGTGGGAAAAAGATCTTACTATGTTGTTCAGGCTGTCCTCAAAGTGATCCTGCAACACAGCCTGCCAAGGTGTTTGGATTATAGGCATGAGCTACTGTACCTGGCTGATAGGCAAGTTTTCACAATGTCAAGACTATGCCAACCTTGCATCAGGCAAGTCTATTTTCCAACAGCATGTGCTCACTTAGTGTGTCTATGTCAAACTTGTTAGCAATAAAGTTTTTTTTTTTAGAGACAGTCTCACTACCTTGCCCTTAGTACAGTGCCGTGGCATGAAAGCTCACAGCAACCTCAAACTCTTGGGCTTAAGCGATTCTCCTACCTCAGGCTCCCAAGTAGCTGGGACTACAGGCGCCCGCCACAACGCCGGGGTGCCCTTTTCTGTTGTTGCTAAACAGGCCCAGGCTGGGTTTAAACCTACCAGCCTCAGTGTATATGGCTGGTGCTGTAACCACTGTGTTACGGGTGCTGAGTCAGTAATAAGGTATTTTTTAAATTAAAGTATAAATATTGTTTTTGTAGACATAATGTTACTGCACACTTAAAAGACTACATTACAATATATACAGAACTTTTTCTTTAGAGACAGAGTCTCACTTTGTCATCCTCCACAGAGTGCAGTGGGGTCACACCTCACAGCAACCTCCAACTTTTGAGAGCTTAGGCGATTCTCTTGCCTCAGCCTCACGAGTTGCTGGGACTACAGGAGCCCGCCATAATGCCCAGCTATTTTTTGATGCAGTTTGGCTGGGACCAGGTTTGAAATCGCCACCCGTGGTATATGGTGGGTTCACCCTACTCACTGAGCCCCAGGCGCTGCCCATAAACAGAATTTTAATATGCACTAGGAAACCAAAAATATATGTGTGACTCACTTTATTGTGATGGTCTGAAATTGCTCCCAAACATATCCAGAGTATATTCCATTCTCATTCTAGCTACATTGTTCCCATTCTTCCCAATCTTTTTTGATCCCTTGCCAATCACTTTAATTTTTAGTTTAATCTTCTTAAATTTACTTAATGAGCAGATAGTTTGTGTATTTTCTTACCTTTTTTCTTACATGAAGGGTAACATATTATAAATCTTCATTTATGCTTTGCTTTTTTTTCACTTAACAGTGTATCCTAAAAAACTTCTAAAAAAGAGAACTTTTTTAACAGGTGTATAAAACTCTAATGTGTATTTCTAACACAGTTTAATGCAAGTACTATCCACATGCATGGGCATGTAGGTTGTTTCCCTTCTTTTGCAATTATAAATAATGCTACAGTGGATAACCTTAGGTACATGGATTTTTATACTGCTAGAAGTTTACTTTCAGGGTAGATTCATAGAATCAGGAGTGTTGAGTTGAAATCTAAGTACCTATGTTGTTTGTGAGGAGGTATTCTCAACTTTCCAAGTAGCAATGTATGAAAGTGCCTGTTTCCCCTCAGCTTCATTAACGGAATATGTTCACATATTGTTAAATTTTTGCCAGACTCTCAACCTTTTTTGCCTAGGCAAATGGAAAAAAAGCAAGAATAGGCAATTCACAATAAAAGTTATAAAAATGGCCCCCAAGCATATGAAAAAGGTTGAGAGTCTGGCACAAATTTAACAATATGTGAACATATTCTGTTAATGAAGCTGAAAAGTTGAGAATACCTCCTCACATTTCCTTTTTATTTTAGTTTTCTCTATTTTCACTTATCTATTTGCTGTCAAATTTCTATTCATATATTTAAGAAAACTACATTCCTTCCTCTAAGAGGTTTCTCTCCCTTTTTCTGACCAAGGAGCATCAGACGAAACTGTTGTAAATTCTAACCAAATTCTAAAAAAATAGTTAATGAAAGAGAATACAGCTCAGAAATCTCTTAATTCCAACAGACTAGTTTCCTATTTGTATACTTATCCAGCTGTCATAGCTCTTCTTTGAGGATAAGGAGGAAAAATATTACCCATATTCCCCTCCAGAAGTCATTCAATTTACCTTTGGGAGCTCCTTTTTTACAATGCTGAGCCATACTTTCCTGCGACGAGCATTAAGCTGCTCAATGGATAAGTGCTTTTTCTTGGTGCCAGGGGGAGGTGCATCATGAGAAAATTTGGCAAAGACTTTGGTCTGGTGGTGATGGCGACGAGGGGATTCTTCAGAGGAAAGTTCTTCATCTCTTCTTCTTTTTTTTTTCACTTTTTTCAACTTGGCTGCAAAGGAAACAGATGCTAACAAGGTTGTATCTCTTCCCTTCAACAGGAGACAATCACAAAGCAACTTTACCATTTTCGGAAAACACAAGTTCCTTTCCTTATTCCACCTGAGACTGGCAATGTTTATCCCTTTATCTATTCAGGCTCATGAATATTCCAAAAAGAAGATCTCACAAATCTGGAAAAGAACTTCCTCTGTTTACATAAAAGAAAAAATCTGAGAACCAAATTTCTTTTTGAATTTGACAGTAAGAAAGGAGGTTTATGAAGTACCATGGGCTCAAGTTAACAGTTACAAGATTAACATGTAATCAACTGCACTATATCTAAAGCCTTAGAGCTAGTCAGGTGTTCCCCCACTCAATACCATGTCTAACTTTCTAATTCTACCTGGTCTGTAACAGAGCACTAATAATTCTAAAAATAATCTCTATCTTACTGTGTTTTTGTATGTCTTTTAAATCAATCAATTTATACTATAAAAAGCAAAAATCCTGCTTGAAAGGTTATGTGTAAAATATCACAAAGAAGAAAATTTATTTCAACATTGTGGCAATTTAAGGCAGTTAAAAAACTTTAAAACATTAAGATTTACAGTGGCCAGGTGCAGTGGCTAACACCTATATTCCCAACACTCTGGGAGACTGAGGCAGGTAGATTCTAAGCTCACAGTTTGGAGACCAGCCTGAGTCAAAGTGAGACCTCATCTCTAAAACAGAGCCGGGCATTGTGGCAGGTGTCTATAAACCCGGCTACTTGGGAGGCTGAGGCAAGAAAATCACTAGAGCCCAAGAGTTTGACATTGCTGTGAGCTATGACACCACGGCACTGTACCAAAGGCAACAAAGTGAGACTGTATCTCAAAAAAAAAAAAGAAAGAAAGAAAAGAAAAAAAGAAAGACTTGCAAGAGAAAAGTCATACATGGAATAAAAACCTAATGGGGGGTTATGGAGGATGAGAAAGCTTAGAGACAAGCAAATGGAAAAAAGTGAAGACGACCCCCAAAAAATGCCTTTCTGAGTAGAGTACATACATTCAGGGAAATAAAATCTGCATTAAATAGCTTAAAATTTTCCCATCCTGTTTTCTTCCTGATTTCCAGCTGCTTGGAACTCAGCAAGAGAGGAAAGGACATTTCCTGGCAAACCAAGATCATCGAGAGGTGATCTATTTTAAATCACCTCAGCAGCAATTATAACTTATTCCTAACACTTCAAGTTACTCTTCATATGTTCCTGTGCATAACCAATTTCCTCCCATCTCGGAACATTTTCAACATTTGCAAAGCATGTATAAGAAAACAGCAATAAAATTTGCTGAAACCTTTAGTTAGGAATCTGTAACTATTAACTCTTTCCAATTCTAGAAAAGACCATAACTCAGATATAAAATGAGCTTAGTAACACAGTCAGTCCTCCATATCCATGGGCTCTGGATCCATGGATTTAAATAACAAAGGATAAGAAACATTTTGGGGGGGAATTAATGCACAGTCTTTTTGTTGTTATTCCCTCAACAATATAGTATAACAACTATTTATATAGCATTTATACTGTATTAGATATTTTAAGTAATCTAGATATCGCACCTCTCATCTAGATTTATGGGAGGATGTGCACAGGTTGTATGCAAATGCTACACCATTTAATATGAGGAACTTGAGCATCCCTGGATTTTGTTATCTGTCAGAAGGTATGAGATTGAAACAATTCCACGTGGATACCAAGGGACAATTATACTTACTACTAAATAGAAGGGGAGACTAGAGTTTCTCAGATAAAGCAAATTTCTACCATATGGATTATGTTTAAAGTTCATAAGCACTACCAAGCCATGCAAAATTCTGAAAATAAGAATCAATAAATATGTAAGGTAGATCAACATGCTCACCTTTAAGTTTCTTTTCTTCCTTGAATTTCTTTTTTTTGGGTCCAAGTAGGTGCCGCTGTTGCTCATAGAAAGGATCATATGTGGAAAGCAAGCCTGCACTGTAGTACTGATACTGCTGCAACTGAAGCAAAGACCATGATGGGTCTGTGTTTTATAGCACAGCCCACAAATATCTTTACTACAGAAAGCTGAGCTAGAAGAAATCATTGCTCCTAAACACAGCATTCTTCCCACAGGGAAGGATTTAGTTCATTCAAGGAAATGATTTTGTTAATTTAAAAACAAAAATGGGTTCAACTGCTATGCATAGCAAAAGTTACTAGAAATAGGCTCAGTGTTCATAGCTCAGTGAGTAGGGCACCATCCACATACACTAAGGCTGGCAGGTTCAAGCCCAGCCCGGGCGCGGTGAACAATGACAGCTATACCCAAAAAATAGCCGGGCTTGGCTTGGCACCTATAGCTCAGTGGCTAGAGTGCCAGTCACATACACGGTAGCTAGTGGGTTAGAATCCAACCCGGGCCTGCCAGACAACAATGACAACTACAAATGAAAAAATACCCAGGTGTTATGGCAGGTACCTGTAGTCCCAGCTACTTGGGAGACTGAGGCAAGAGAATAGCTTAAGGCCAAGAGCTGGAGGTTGCCATGCACTGTGATGCCAGGGCCCTCTACCGAGGGCGACATAATGGGACTCTATCTCAAAAAAAAAAAGTTACTAGAAAAGGAAAACTCTTCATGCTTCTGAATTTCTACTAGGATATATTTACCCACAAATGATATATATTTGAGGTAGAATTAATTCCTTGTGGAAAGGTTTCCCCTTGGAAATTCATCAACAAGAAATAACCCATATTTCTATTACCGATAAGTCTTCAGATTTACTAAAGCCCCTATGCGTGCTATTCTGACTTTCACTAGTCACCAGTCATCCCAACTCTTGATTTTTCCAAGATGCATGCTTTTCATCTTCCACTAAGACAGTGGTTCTCAACCTGTCTGGCGAGACCCACAAGAACTGTATTAAAGGGCCACAGCATTAGGAAGGTTGAGAACCACTGCACTAAGAGAATCTGCTATTATTATGGATAGTGCCTACATAACATATGAATGATCTAATTGTTTTCATTCAGAAAATGGCAAATCCATTCAAGCACTTCATTTTATTTTTTTAAATTAACGTTAAATTAACCCCAAATCTCTCATTAATAGTCTCACTTATTACTTATAGGTAACTTTGAATATAAATTAAAATTAAGGGGCGGCGCCTGTGGCTCAGTGTGTAGGGTGCCGGCTCCATATGCCAGAGGTGAGAGGTTCAAACCCAGCCCTGGCCAAAAACTGCAAAAAAAAAAATTGAATTTCTTTCCTGGATTATAACCAAATGAGTTGTCCAAAGGAATGAAACTAGGATGACAGAATAAGAACTGTTACTAAGTCCTCTGTCAAAGGTAAAAATTAGATGAACATTCATCAAGTTGAATACTTAATGTCTGTGAACTCTCCTCTATGTATGTTTGTCGGGTCCCTTTGTGGTCGCCACTTGTCGGGGCCCATCTCTGGCCCCCGACCCATCTAGGTTCTGGACGCAGACCATTGGGCTACCTTGCTCAGGAACAATTGCTCTTACATGCCTGAGGGCTATTTGCTTTAGCAGAAGGGAGAGAAAGAGAAAGACAGTATTTGAGGGAGTAGACCAATCTTAGTAGAAGAATACATCTTAGCAGTCTTTGGTAGAGAGACGCCGTGCAGGCATTCTGCAGGCAGGAGAAGCGACAGAGTGAGCGGTCCGAGATAGAATTCACGCTCCCGACTGCCTACTCCTCCAGCTTCTTATAGACACACTCCCCGTAGCTCTTAACACCAATGGTGTAGAGATTGGTAATCAGTGATGCTCTTGTCTCGCAAGCTCTCATGTTTGTTAGGAAAGCCAAATCCCTCCCCATGCCCTATATCACCAACTGTGTTGCATTACCTAGCTACACAGGTGTTTTTTATAACTCACTCCTCCTTGCCATATGCTATATGGGTTGCTACAATGTTTTACTTCAATTTTAAAAGCAAGCAAAGGCCAGATGGAGTGGCTCATACCTGTATTCCCAGCACTCTGGGAGACCAACATGGGTAGACTGCCTGAGTTCACGGATTTGAGACCAGCCTGAGCAAGAGCAAGATCCCGCCTCTAAAAATAGCCAGGTGCTGTGGCAGGCGCCTGTAGTCCCAGCTACTTGGGAGGCTGAGTCAAGAGAATCATTTGAGCCCAAGAGTTGGAGGTGGTTGAGAGCTATGACAGCAACATACCCAAGGCGACAGCTTGAGACTCTGTCTCAAAAAAAATAAAAATAATAAAAATCAGGGGCTTGGCACCTATAGCTCAGCGGGTAGGGCGCCAGTCACATACACCAGAGCTGGCGGGTTTGAATCCAGCCCAGGCCTGCCAAACAACAATGACAAGTACAACCAAAAAATAGACAGGCGTTGTGGCGGGCACCTGTAGTCCCAGCTACTTGGGAGGCCAGAGAATTGCTTAAGCACAAGAGTTTGAGGTTGTTGTGAGCTGTGAAGCCACAGTACTCTACCAAGGGCAACATAGTGAGACTCTGTCTCAAAAAATAAATACAAATAAAAATAGATTCAGCGCCTGTAGCTCAAGCAGCTAAGGCGCCAGCCACATACACCGGAGCTGGCAGGTTCGAATCCAGCCCGGGCCCGCCAAACAACAATGACAACTATAACCAAAAAATAGCTGGGCGTTGTGGCAGGCGCCCGTAGTCCCAGCTACTAGGGAGGCTGAGGCAAGAGGATCACTTAAGCCAAAGAGTTTGAGGTTGCTGTGAGCAGGGATACTATGGCACTCTACCCAGGGTAAAGGCTTGAGATTCTGTCTCAAAAAAAATAATAATAAAAAGCAAATATTTGGAGAACCACGCACCTTAGCACTGAACTTTAAGAAGGAACTCTGTCCGAATCAAATTGGCCAGATATTCTGCTTATGGCTTATATCAGTTTGTAAGCTTTAGCATATTATTCCAAGCCATCTGAACTAATTTGGAACCTAAAGTAATTGCTAGAAAATTATTAGGTCTTCAAACATGCTGTTGTTCATTATACAAAAAGTGCAAATCGGCTCAGCGTCTGTGGCTCAACAGGCTAAGGCGCCAGCCACATACACCTGAGCTGGCGGGTTCGAATCCAGCCCAGGCCCTCCAAACAACAATGGTGGCTGCAACCAAAAAATGGCTGGGCGTTGTGGTGGGCGCCTGTACTCCCAGCTACTTGGGAGGTGGAGGCAGGAGACTCGCTTGAGCCCAGGAATTGGAGGTTGCTGCGAGCTGTGATGCCACAGCACTCTACTCAGGGTGACAGCTTGAGGCTCTGTCTCAAAAAAAAAAAAAATGTGCAAATCCACTACAAAAAAATCAGAAGGCTTTGGTGACAGTGTTCCCTGTTACTTAAAACTATCATTATTTTAAGGTTATTGTATGAAGAAAGGAAGTTTTTCCAAGATTTGAACACTCTAAGAAAGAAACTGCATTAATAAGCAACCACTAGACCATCACTGTGTGAGGCCTAGGAGGGTGGATTGCTTGAGCTCAAGAGTTTGAGGCTCAGTGCCCGTAGGCCAGTGGTTAGGATGCCTGCACATGCTCCAGGTTTGGTGGGTTCGAACCCGGCCAGGGCCTGCGAAACAGTGATAACAACAATAACAAAAAAATAGACGGGAGTTGTGGCAGGTACCTGTAGTCCCAGCTATTTGGGAGGCTGAAGCAAGAGAATCGCTTAAGCCAGCAATTCTCAACCTGTGGGTCACAACCCACAAGAACTGCATCAAAGGGCCGCAGCATTAGAAAGGTTGAGAACCACTGGCTTACACCCAAGACTTTGAGGTTGCTGTGAGCTGTAATGCCACAGCACTCTAGCAAGGGTGACACAGTGAGACCCTGTCTCAAAAAAAAAAAAAAAAAGAAAGAAAGAAAGAAAGAAAAAAAAAGAATCACATGTTGTACAATTCCATTTGTATAAAATGTCTAAAATATGTACATTTATAGAAACAGAGGGTAGTTACCTAGTGCTAAGCTAGGACACCAGCTAAGGAGCATGGATGGTTTCTTTATATGGTGATGTGTTCTGGAATTAGATGTTGACGACAGCTATAAACTCTATGACTATACTAAAAATCAGTGAACTGCACATTTTGAGATGAATTATATCTCTCTATATAAAATCAATATATGTGGATTATATCTCAATAAAACTATTAGCAACCACCACTAATTAAATATAAAGTTAAAATGGTATATTTTAATTACTATAAACCAGAGGGTAAATACCCAGTGTGAAGGTCTACTTCTCCTGAAACTCTCACCTCCTTGTCTTTACTATACTTATTTTGGTGAAGTTTCTTGTATTTGTGTAGTCGAAGCATGTTGTGAAGTTCTTCTCTGCTAAGATTGAGTTCTTCTTCTTCATCATCATCATCTTCACTCTGAGAATCTGCCTCACTAGACTCATCACTTAGCAGAATACTCTGAAAAAGGGCAAAAATCCACATGTAACTTTTGCTGGGAAATAAGTACATTTATAATCCAAGCATTTTTTTTCAAGATCCCCCCAAAACAACAAACACAGCTGGAGAACAGTCGTGCCAATTTCCCTTAGCGTATACACTTTTATCAATTCAACTGAAAATTTAAAGATATTAATGAAACCTAGTGAGCACAAATTAAAGTGCAGTAAAGCATGGGAGATGGTATAATCAGCAAAAGGCTCAATTGTTCTAAGTATTTAAACTATACATAAGACATTCTAACTAGGGCGGCGCCTGTGGCTCAATGAGTAGGGTGCTGGCCCCATATATTGAGGATGAAGGGTTCAAACCTGGCCCTGGCCAAACTGCAACAAAAACGAGCCCGGCATTGTGGCAGGCACCTGTAGTCCCAGCTACTCGGGAGGCTGAGGCAAGAGAATCGCCTAAGCCCAGGAGCTGGAGGTTGCTGTGAGCTGTGACACTATGGCACTCTACCAAGGGCAACAAAGTGAGACTCTTATCTCTTAAAAAAAAAAAAAAAATCTTCTAACTATATGTCAAATACCAAGGTAAAAAAAACAAAACGAGAAAACTACCAACAGAGTATGAAGGAACACATAAAGCCAAGTATGAAGTCTAAAAAAGGAGAAATAACCCAAATATCCAGTAATTGATAAATGAATAAACAAAATATGGTATATTCAGATAGGATACTATTCAGCCATAAAAAGAAACAAAGCATTAACAGGGGCTGCAACATGAAGAATCTTGAAAACATTTTGCTTAGGAAAAGAAGCCAGTCACAAAAGACCACATTCATTATATGATTCAATTTGTTATGAAATGTCCAACGTAGGCACATGAATCAAAACAAAAAGCAGACCAGCGTTGTCAATGGCTGAGGCAAGTAGAGAATGAGAAGTGACAGCGAACAGGTATGGGATCCATTTTAGGGTGTTAACCTATCATCCTAGCACTTTGGGAGGCCAAGGCCAAAAGATCACTTGAGTTCAAGAGTTTGAAACTACCCTGAGTAAGAGTGAGACCCCATCTCATGTAAAAATTGAAAAATCAGTTGGGCATTATTATGGGCACCAAGGATCACTTGAGCTCATGAACTTGAGGATTTTGTGAGTTAGACTGATGCGGGACTCTAGCCTGGGCAACACAGCAAGACTGTGTTCCCCCCATCTAAGAAAAAGGGTTCTAAAATTAGATTGTGGTAAATGCTGTAAGACTTTGTGAATATATTTAAAAATTACTAATTTTTACCATGAAAAGGTAAGTTTTATACCAAGTGAATTATAGTTCAATTTTACAAAATAAGAGAGGTAAACAAGGTTCGGTGCCCATAGCACAGTGGTTACAGTGCCAGCCACACACTCCGAGACTGGTGGGTTCGAACCTGGCCCAGGCCAGCTAAACAACAATGACAACTGCAACAACAACAACAAAATAACTGGATGTTGTGGCAAGTGCCTGTAGTCCCAGCGAGGCTGAGGCAAGAGAATCGCTTAAGCCCAAGAGTTCGAGATTGCTATGAGCTGTGATGACACGGCACTCTACCCAGGTCAACATAGTAAGACTCTGTCTCGAAAAAAAAGATAGGCAAACATAATGATTTCTGCATACCCAACAGCTCTAAAGTCTTACTGATAAGTAACAATCAGACCTTTTTACACATGAACCTTTTAAAAGGCCTACGTGATAATAATGAAAGATTTTTAAATTGCTTTGAGCTCTTCACAGGAAAGTATAAAATAAAGAAATAATTAGTTTCAATAGAATAAATAATACCTTTAATTCAGTTTGGCCAATGATAGTACTCTCCTAAAGTGTAAATGAGATTATTCCACTCCTCCACTTATGAACATTTCAGTGACTTACAACTATATAATTAGAGTAAAATATAAATTCCTCAACATGGTGTACAAGGCCCTATGTGATCATATCTGTAACCTCATCTGTAATTAATCATCTTCCTCATTCACTACTCTAGCCATATAGACTTCTTTTTCCCCCAAACATAGTGAGTTGCTTCTTTCCTCAGGACAGTTGTTCCAGCTGATGAAAATACTTAGACATTAAAGTGGTTCTCTCTGACCATTTGGAAATCAGTTGAAATGTTACCTCTTTAAAGAAGCTATATTTATTTGTTTACAGTCTTACATACTGCCTCCTTCCTTTAGAATGTAAACTCCACATAGTAAGATACTTGCCCATCTACATCATACATGTACCTGACACATGGATGCACTCAACCAAAATCAATGAAAGATAGATTAATATTTCAGATTATAATGTGAGCCCATGAGGGCGAGGATCAATTTTTTAATCCCTTTCCCATGGTGCTCTATAACAGGTTGAACATCCCTATTCTGCAATTTAGAAATGCCTCAAAATCTGAAACTTCTTACCAACATGATGCCACAGGTAGAAAACTCCTCACCTGACCTCATGTGATACATAGGAGGTCATAGTTGAAACACTAATACACAACACGGAGTATTTAGTGTCCCCAAAGGAAAAAGAAAATTACCTTAAGGCTATGTGGTTAAGGTGTAAATGAAACATAAATGATGTTCACATTTATAGACTTGGGTCCCATCTCCAAGATATCTATTACAAATATTAAAAAAAAAAAAAAAATCCAAAATACTTCTGGTCCCAAGCATTTCAGATAGGGAATATTCAACTTATACTTAATAAATGTATGCCAAATTAACTTCACTGAATTATCCAGATTTTCTTCTATAATCTTTTCATAAAAATATATCCAGTATAAAAGACTAAGATCTGGCTCGGCGCCCGTTATATAGTGGTTACGGCGCTAGCCACATACACTGAAGCAGGTAGGTTTGAACCAGGCCTGGGCCAGCTAAGTAACAATGACAACCACAACAAAAAAAGTAGACAGGTGTTGTGATGGATGCCTGTAGTCCCAGCTACTTGGGAGGCTGAGGCAAGAGAATCACTTAAGCCCAAGAGTTTGAGGTTGCTGTGAGCTGTCATGTGACAGCACTCTACCAAGGGCGACAACTTGAGACTCTGTCTCCGAAAAAAATAAAAAATAATAAAAAAAGACTAAGATTTGCAAAAACATGTGTCAACCTGCCACAATGAGTGGTAGCTTTCCTATCTATTAAGAATTTTAGTAAATTATTTAAATTATAAACATTTTGCATTATCCCTTACCTTTAGCCACTTTCTGCTTTTCTTCAATTTAGAGAAGTTATATAAATTCCCCTTGTCAGATTTTGCTTCTACATAAAGAAACATAAAGAATAAAAAATGAAAGATGATTCCTCCAAGATAACTTACAATTCAAATAGGAATCTCACATGACACTGACCTGACTGTAGAACTCCATTCAGTGAATATGTGTTTAACATTCCCGAATTGCCTGCTCCAGAAGTTTCACCAAGCAATGAATTTGGAGGTTCTTCTTTAACTTGTATTAAGGGATCCCCAGACTGGGGCAATAAGGGATTATTATCATCCAGTCCATCTTCACTATCATCACTATAAATTGAAGAATGGTAAGTCTACAAATCATAGCTGACCCAGCAAAATAGAATTAAAGATTAGTAGAACTGGACAATTTATAGAAGAAATTGATCCTTTGAATAACAGGTATATTTTACTTGAAAGAGGGAAAAGAATAAACATAAAAATCGTAAAATGATGTACTCCTAAAACCTATAGGAATGATGGAAATTAGAAAGGTGGTAAAACATTATATTACAAAGACAGAATAACACACCTAGAAATATTCCTGTTGAAGATAGCTGATGTTTGTCGCAAGAAATGGTCCAATCGGAGGGCCCTCTCCAAGTACTGAAGATAGAGGGGCTTTGCCAGCTCAGTGCAGCCGCCATCGTCCCCGGCACCCAACTCCGAGGCCATAGAACAAATCTGTCTTCATGCACAAAGGCCTCCGACTGCACGGCTGCAGAATGGAAATAAGTAGCGAAAGATGAAATACTACAGGAGAATACATTCTCATTTACTCTTGCCTGCTTGTTCTCAATATGTAGAGAAATCAGATCTTCTAGGATACAAGACATTGTAAAGAGAGCTCTCTATACAAAGATCACAATAAAAGTCCTTGTTAGGCGCTGCCTCTTAACACAAAGGCAGAAGTTAAAGGATGAGAAGAACATTAGAATAAAGAAATACTGCCATATATCACAATGAAAATTCATATACATTATTTGAAAGAGTACCTTAAAATGTATATTCACTTCCTTTCCCCCTTACAATTAACATTAACTCACAACTATGAACAACTATCCAAATCTATACCACAAGTGATCTTCAGACTTAAAAGGGGTAAGTCAGAATTAAATAATTAGATAACTTACAACAATAAACTCACCATCCAACTAGATACAGTGAATACTCAATAAGTCATAAATTATTTTTTAAAAACTCCTAATTCAACAAACTAATAAGCTTTAAAGTCAATCATAGTATCTTTGTGTTAATGACTTCTCTTATAATTTTTTTGAAGTTTCATAACAATCTACTTAAAGAGAATGCTAAAAATTCTTTCCCAACTGATGTATAAATTAATATAATCCTTACCAAATTCTAGCAGGCTTTTTTTTCTTTTTATACGGACATTGAAAAGCTGATCCTTAAATTTATACAAAAGTCCAAGGGACTCAGAGTAGCTAGGAGAATTTTTAAAAGGAACAGAGTTTTATGGTTTATATTTATTAATATGAAAACATTACATATCTATACTAATAAGGACAGTGTGAAACTGGCATAAGGAAAGCCATACAGACTATATGAAAGAGCTGCGCTGAGAATCCTGAAATAAAGACTTGCAGTCAATCAATTTCCAACAAAGGTATCAAAACAATTTCGATAGCCTTTTTAACAAATTTTGCTGGGACAACTGGATAGCCATAGACAAAATAGATGAATTTAAACCCTCACCCAACACTATGCACAACAATTAACACAAAATAGATTACAGACTTAAGTGTAAAAGCCTAAAACAATAAAACTTCTAGAAAAACCAGGCAAAAATCTTCAAGATTGAGTTTCGTTAGGCAAAAAGTTCTAGATATGATATAAAAAGCATAACCCATGTTTTAAAGAAAATTGATAAATTAGAATAACAAAATTTAAATTTTTTACATTTCAAAAGATACCATTAAGAAAATCTAACAGGGCCTGTGGCTTAGTGAGTAGGGCGCCAGCCCCATATATGGAGAGTGGCAGGTTTGAACCCAGTCACGGCCAAACTGCAACAAAAAAATAGCCGGGCATTGTAGCGGGCGCCTGCAGTCCCAGCTACTTGGCAGGCTGAAGCAAGAGAATCGTCTAAGCCCAAGAGCTGAAGGTTGCTGTGAGCTATGATGCCACCGCACTCCCAATGAGGGTGACAAAGTGAGACTCTGTCTCTTACAAAAAAAGAAATAAAAAGAAAATCTAGACAGGTTGGGCGAGGTGGCTCAGGGCTATATATAATCTTACCCTCTGGGAGGGTGAGACGGGTGGAATGCTTGAGCTCAGGAGTTACAGACCATCCTAAGCAACAGAGAGACCCTGTCTCTACTAAGAAATAGAAAAAAAAAAAATTGGTGTTGTATCCCAGCTACTGTGGAAGCTTAGGAAATAGGATGACTTGAGGCCACGTGCATTCCTTGAGCCTAGGAGGTCAAGATCTGAGGAAGAGCCAGACCCCTATCTCTAAAAAATAGCTGGGTGCTGTGGCCGGCACCTATAGTCCCAGCTACTTGGGAGGTTGAAACAAGAGGATAGCTTGAGCCCAGGAGTTTGAGGTTGCTGTGAACTATGCTGCCAGGGTACTGACAGTGAGAATGTCTCTAAACATACATAAATAAAACTTTTTTTTTTTTTTTTTTTGAGACAGAGCCTCAAGCTGTCACCCTAGATAGAGTGCTGTAGCATCACAGCTCACAGCAACCTCCAATTCCTGGGCTCAAGCGAGTCTCCTGCCTCTGCCTCCCAAGTAGCTGGGACTACAGGCACCCGCCACAACGCCCGGCCTTTTTTTTTTTTTGGTTGTAGCTGTCATTGTTGTTTGGCGGACCCCGGCTGGATTCGAACCCGCCAGCTCAGGTGTACATGGCTGGCGCCTTAGCCCATTGAGCCACAGGCACCGAGCCCATACATAAAACTTTTAAAAATTAAAATTACAGCAAAATACTACTTTACCCACTAGAAAGGCTATAATAAAAAAGACAGACAGGGAGGCGCCTGTGGTTCAAGGATGCCAGCCCCATATACCGGAGGGGGCGCGTTCAAACCCGGCACCGGTCAAAAACTGCCAAAAAAAAAAAGACAGACAACAATTCTTGGGGAGTTGTGGACAAACTGAAACCCTCATACTTTGCTGGTAAAAATATAAAAAATAGTCACTTTGACAATGTTCAGCAGTTCCTTAAAAGCTCAATATAAATTTACCACATACCCTAGCAAGTCTAGTCTTAGATATCTACCTGACAGAAATAAAAATACACCCATCCATACAAAGCCTTTTTATATGAATGTTCATAGCATTTTTCATAATACTCCAAAAGTGAAACAATCCAAATATCCATCACCTAGTGAATGGATAAGCAAAATGTGGTACATCCAGTCAAATGAATACTATCCAGCAATAAAAAGGAACATATTGTTGACGTTGGTACATGAATGAACCTCACAACATCATGCTAAGTAAAAGATGCCAGACGCTAAAAACCACATCTTATATGATTCCACTTATGTGAAATTTCTAGAAAAAGAAATCTGTAGGCTGGGCTTGGTGGCTCACGCCTGTAATCCTAGCACTCTGGGAGGTGGAGGTGGGTGGATGGCTTGAGCGAGTTTGAGACCAGGCTGAGGAAGAGGGAAACCGCCGTCTCTACTAAAAACAGAAAAACTGAGGTGAGAGGATAGCTTGAGCCCAGGAGTTGGAAGTTGCTGTGAGCTATAACGACACAGCACTCTACTCTGGGGTGACAGCTTGAGAATCTGTCTCAAAAAAAAAAAAGAAAAGAAATCTGTAGATGGTAGACTGTAAACAAGTATGAGAGAACTTTTGGGGAGATCAAAAATGTTCTAAATTTGGCTTGGCGCTCATAGCACAGTGGTTATGGTGCCAGCAACATCCACCAAGACTAGTGGATTCGAACCCAGCCTGGGCCAATAGCTAGGCATTGTGGTGGGCACCTGTAGTCCCAGATACTTGGGAGGCTGAGGCAAGAGAACCACATAAGCCCAAGACTTTGAGGGTGCTGTGAGCTGTGACACCACAGCACTCTACCTAGGGTGACACAGTGAGACTTTTTTTTTTTTTGGCCGGGGCTGGTTTGAACCCACCACTTCCAATATATGAGGCCGGCGCCTAACTCCTTTGAGCCACAGGTACCATACCATAGTGAGACTCTTGTCTCAAAAAAAAAAAAAAAAGTTCTGAACTCACATTATGGGAATGGTTGCACCATTCTGTAAATTTACTAATAGACACTAAACTACACATTTAATGAGGTGAATATAATGGTATATAAATTACCAGTTGTTTTTTGTTTTGTTTTGTTTTTCTTTTTGAGACAATCTCAATCTGCCACCCTGGATAGAGTACCTTGGTGTCACAGCTCACAGCAACCTCAAAGCCTTAGGCTTGAGCAATCCTCTTGCCTCACCCTCCCAAGCAGATGACACAACAGGCATCTGCCACAATGCCCAGCTAAAATTATCTATCTTGCTAATACAAAGAAAAAAGGGGGTTACAGCACCAGCCACATACATGGAGGATGGCGGGTTCAAACGCAGCTGTGACTAGCCGAGACAACGATGACAACCGCAACAAAATAATTGGTGGGCCTTATAGAGGGTGACTATAGTCCCAGTTACTTGGGAGGCTGAGGCAACAGAATCGATTAAGCCCAAGACTTGGAGGTTGCTGTGAGATGTGACTCCATGGCACTCTACCATGAGGGCGCCATAGTGAGACTCTTGTCTCAAAAAAAAATTAATAAAAAAATAAAGATTTCAAAAACAGGCTCGGCACTGGTAGCACAGTGGTTAGGGGTACCAGCCACATACACAGAGCCTGGCGGGCTCGAACCCAGCCTGGGCCTGCTAAACAACCATGACAACTGCAACAACAACAAAAAAACAACATGACAGATGGGTGTTGTGGTAGGTGCCTGTAGTCCAAGCTACTTGGGAAGCTAAAGTAGGAGAATCGCTTAGGCCCAAGAGTTTGAGGTTGCTGTGAGCTGTAGATACCAGGGCATTCTACCCAGGGGGACACAGTGAAACTCTGCTTCAAAAAAGAAAAAAAAAAAGGACAGGACAGGACGTAGTGGTGCATGCCTATAGTCCCAGCTACTTGGGAGGCTGAGACAGGAGGATTGCTTGAGTCCATGAGTTCTGGGCTATAGTGTGCTATACCGATCAGACGTCTGCACTAAGTTCAGCATCAATCTGTTGACCTTGGGGGGAGGGGGCACCAGTTGCCTAAGGAAGGGTGAATGGGTCCAGGTCAGAAACAGAGTAGGTCAAAACTTCCAAGCCTGTGAATAGCCACTGAACTTCAGCCTGGGCAACATAGCGAGACCCCATTTCCAAAAAAAAGAAAGAAAAAAAGATTTCAAAAACAAAAGAAGAGGTGGCTGGCGCCTGTAGCTCAAGTGGCTAAAGCGCTAGCCACATATACCAGAGCTGGCAGGTTCGAATCCGGCCCGGCTGTGATGCCAGGGCACTCTGCCCAGGGTAATAGCTTGAAGCCCTGTCTCAAAAAAAAAAAAAAAAAAAGTTTTCAATAAATTTACTTTTTCATGGCTCAGGGCCTGTATAGCTCAGTGAGTAGGGCGCCAGCCACATACACTGGAGTTGGCAGGTTGGAACCCAGCCTGGGCCTGCCAAACAACGACAACCACCACCAAAAAATAGCCGGGCATTGTGCCGGGCACCTGTAGTCCCAGACACTTGGGAGTCTAAGGCAAGAGAATTGCTTAAGCCCAAGAGTTTGAGGTTGGTGTGAGCTGTAATGCCACCACACTCTACCAAGGACAACAAAGTGAGACTCTGTCTCAAAAAAAAAAAAAAATTTACCTTTTTAATATGTACTCACTCTAGATTTCAAAGAAATGGGGTTTAACATACTGACTGCTACACTAGAAAAACATTTCTTTCCTCCTTGGGGCTACGGTGTTTTATTATAAAAATAGAATACGATCCTTTCTAATTTAATGAAAGACTTATTATTTTTTATTGTTTTCTGTGAATGAGTTATACATAACTCACGCAGCAATGAGAACATGTGGTGAAAATAAGATGGAATCAGGCTAGGACCAACACAACACAACTGGTCTGGTCAGTCTAGGTCCTAGGTCTCCTGAGACCCTCACCTCCAATCTCCCATTCTTATTATTTTGTAAATTTAGCTCCTAACCTAAAGATGCCCACTTGGAGTAGCTTAGAAGGATTGATTTAGCAATGTTGTAACAAGTCACTCAGTTCCACTGATGATTATTTAAAATAAGGGTTAATGTAATCTTTGCTCTGAATTTTTATGTATAAAACTATGATTTTGGGCTCAGCGCTCATATCACAGTCGTTATGGCGCCAGCCACATTCACTGAAGTTGGCAGGTTCGAACCCGGCCCAGGCCAGCTAACCAACAATGACAACTGCAACAAAAAATAGCAGGACGTTGTGGCAGGTGCCTATAAGCCTGGCCGGCTACTTGGGAGGCTGAGGCAAAAGAATTGCTTGAGCCCAGGAGTTTGAGGTTGTTGCGATCTGTGACGCCACAGCATTCTACTGAGGGTGACAAAGTGAAACTATCTCAAAAAGAAATAAAAGGTGGGGCCTGTGGCTCAAAGGAGTAGGGTGCTGGCCCCTTATATAGGAGGTGTAGGGTTCAAACCCAGCCCCAGCCAAAAATAAATAAATAAATAATAAAACTATGATTTTGGAAATGAAAGAACAGATCGTCTTAGAGATGCTACTCTCAGTGTTCTCCAGAATTGCTGACCTGACAAAGTCTGATGGACCTATCCCCCTATCTCTGCATCTTGGCTGACAGTGACAGGCAGCCAGACCCTCTTCGTCCAGTAATAGCAGTAGAAGTAATTTTTACACCGTATGCCACATGAGTTGTATGTGATTCATGACATACTTATTGGTTTCTGACAACTGATTCTTCTGTCATTCCAAAAGTATTTAGTTGTATCTGGAGTGGACCTTGGGTGGTTCTAGATGACAACCTTTGAATCATACCCCCTAAGTTTGTGTAACAATGTCACATTGCCACAAATTATAGTATCAATTTTTTTATTTTGTTCAAAGAGCCACCAGGCAAACATTCAAGCAAAATGCACAAAAAGTTATGATAATCAGAGAATATACTCCAACTGACAGGGTAACAGAAGGTGGGGGAAGACAAGCCAATTGACCAAAAAAACAATGAGCATAAACTTCAGAGCTTCATGAGGCCCCTGGCTCAAAACTAGCATGAGTTATATATAACTCATATGACAATTAATGTGTTTAAAATACAGTGAAACTCCCTTAATTAAATAGAGCAAATAATTCCCCTTGATATGTACATATAAGTAAAAGTATATTTAAAAAACCCTGCATGGTTCCTTCCTAAGGTTTTATTACAAAAAAATCAATCTCATGCTATATTATTTTACTTGATAATATAAATGATCACAGGCCGGGCTTGGTGGCTTATACCTGTAATCCTAGCTCTCTGGGAAGCCAAGGTGGGTGGATTGCCTGAGTTCAGGAGTTCAAGACCAGCCTGAACAAAAGCGAGACCCCTGTCTCTTAAAAATAGCCAGGTGTGGGTGGCACCTGTAGCTCAGAGGGTAGGGCGCTAGCACATACACCAAGGCTGGCAGGTTCAAACCCCGCCCAGCCTGCTTAACAAAAACAACTGCAACAACAAAAAATAGCTGGACATTGTGGCAGGCGCCTGTAGTCCCAGCTACTTGGGAGGCTGAGGCAGAGAATTGCTTAAGCCCAAGAGTTTGAGGTTACTAAGAGCTGTGACACCATGGCACTCTACCAAGGGTGACATAATGAGACTGTCTCAAAAAAAAAAAAATAGTGGCTTGGCGCCTGTGGCTCAACGGGCTAAGGCGCCAGCCACGTACACCTGAGCTGGCGGGTTCGAATCCAGCCCAGGTCCACCAAACAACAATAGTGGCGGCAACCAAAAAATGGTCGGGCGTTGTGGCGGGTGCCTGTAGTCCCAGCTACTTGGGAGGCAGAGGCAGGAGACTCGCTTGAGCCCAGGAATTGGAAGTTGCTGTGAGCTGTGATGCCACCTCACTCTATCCAGAATGTCAGCTTGAGACTCTGTCTCAAAAAAAAAAAAAAAAAAGCTAAGCATCATAGCAGGCACCTGGAGTCTGACCTACTCCAGAGGCTGAGGAAAGACAATGGCTTGAACCTAAGAATTTGAGGTTGCTGTGAACTATGATGTTATAGCACTCTACTGAGGGTGACAATATGAAACCCTATCTTAAGAAAACAAAAACAAAAATGATGAGGGCGCCAGCCACACACAACAGAGCTGACGGGTTTGAACTCAGTCAGGGCCTGCCAAACAACAATGACAACTACAACCAAAAAACAGCCAGGTGTTGTGGCGGACACCTGTAGTCCCAGCTACTTGGGAGGCTGAGGCAAGAGAATCGCCTAAGCCCAGGAGTTGGAGGTTGCTGTAAGCTGTGACACCACTGCACTCTACCGAGGGCAATCAAGTGAGACTCTGTCTCTAAAAAAAAACGAAAAAGAAAAAAAAAATACTGAGTGATTCAAAATAATGCAATGCTTTCAAAATTCATTCCTCAGTCAAGAGGCTGCATGTAAACATGAAATCAAAAGCAATGTATTGGGCAGCGCCTGTGGCACAAAGGACTAGGGTGTCAGCCCCATAAGCCGGAGGGGGCAGGTTCAAACCCAGCCCCAGCCAAAAACCATAAAAAAAAAGCAATGTGTTGAGAAAAGATCATAGTTATTTGTGCAATTCTTCTACAATGCTTAATATATGCCCCCTTATGACAACTACTACACATCAATCCTGTAGTTTGATTCATTCCAGAATCATCTTTGTAGCATATTACCACTGATGGCTGAAATGGCAATTATCATACATTCCCTTATGTCCAAGAGACTATAAGGAAAAGATGCTACAGTCATGAAGTTCTTAACATACCCCCACAAGAAGTCTTATGACCATATATGGAGACCCAATTAATATTTTAAGTGTTTGATTATTTTCTGTATTGTGGTAAAATACTATACATTTTAGCATTTTAATGATTTTTAAGTGTACAGCTCAATGGCATTAAGTACATTCACAGTGTTATGCAACCAATACCATCATCCATTTTTTTCATAATCTGTGATTTTGTTTTTTTGTTTTTGTAGAGACAGTTTCACTTTATTGCCCATGGTAGAGTACCATGGCATCACAGCTCAAACAGCGACCTCTGAATTGACCTTCAGCAATTCCCTTGCCTCAGCCTCCCGAGTAGCTGGGACTACAGGCGCCCACCACAACACCCGGATATTTTTTTGTTGTAGTTTGGCTGGAGCTGGGTTTGAACCCACCACCCTTGGTATATGGGGCTGGCGCCCTGCCTACTGAGCCACAGGCACCGCCCTGTGATTTTAATTATCTAAAGTTATATGACACATAATTTTAAAATTTGCATATATCTCCTTTACTCTAATCCTAATAAGTTGGTAAAAGCACCATTAACAATCACACACATATAGGAATTCCACAATTTCATGTGTTTTTGAAGAACTGCATAAAAATGATCCTAAATTATAACTTAGTCTGACTTAGTAACCTATTCAAAAGATTAATTTGCTATTGCTTGTCAAATTGACTTTTTTTTTTTTTATTCAGAGTTCGACACTGTTGCCCAGGCTAGAGTGCCATGGCCTCATAATTCACAGTAACCTCAAACTCCTGGGTTTACGCAATCCTCTTGCCTCAGCCTCCCAAGTAGCTAGGATGACAGGGGCCCACCACAACACCTGGCTGATTTTTCTATTTTTAGAAGAGATGGTGCTTCACCCTTGCTCGGGATGGTCTCAAACTCCTGAATTCAAGAAATCCATCTGTCTTGGCCTCCCCAGTGCTCACATTACAGGCATTTGAGGCACCTTGCCTAACCCACATTGACATTTAAACGTACTTAAACTTTGAGATTGTGTATGAACTGTGAGCAGTGTTCAATATTCTTTATTTGCTATTACCCATAAACCACACTAAAATGCCTTTCAACAAATAAAAGGCATCATTTTAGGGGACAAAGGGAATTAGACTGGCATAGTAAAGATCAAAAATAGAAAGCAAACACTTCTACCTTGCTCCAGCTTTCACCTTTAACAGGCTAAAGAACACAAATTAAAATACCTGAGAGTCTGAGACAGTGAAGGAATTTCCCTAGTATTTAAATATAAATATAGCTTTTGACTTGGAGGGAAGCCAAAGAGCAACTTTCTTTGGTCATCCTGCATCTGGGTTCATCCAACACCAGTTGGCTCCACCATAGTGCCTAAGTTTGATCCCAACAAAATCAAAGTCGTGTTGTACCTAAGGTGCACCAGTGGCAAAGTCAGTACCACATGTGCCCTGGCCCCCAAGAGTAGCCTCCTGGGTTTGTCTCTAAAAAGGTTGGTGATGACATCATCAAAGCAACTGGAGACAGGAAGGACCTGAGGATTAGAATGAAAGTAACTATCCAGAACAGATAGGCCCCAATAGAGAAGTGGTTCCTTCTGTCTGCCCTGAACATCAAAGCCCTTAAGAAACCACTGAGATAAGAGGGACTTTACCTAACAAATGCAATCAGTGTAACCTGGTTTCTTGTACCCTCAATGAATCCCCAACAATAAAAAAAAAAAAAAAATACTACTGAGAGGCAGGAAGTAATAGAAAAAATTAAACACAAAGGAAATATTACTTTTGATGAGATTGTCAACATTGCCAGGCAGAGGTAGTAATGATCTTTAGCCAGTGAACTCTAACTATTAGCGAGATCCTGAGGACTGCCCAGTCTGTGGGCTGCAATGTTGATGGCCACCACCCTCATGACATCACAGATGACATCAACAGTGGTACAATGGAATGCCCAGCTAGTTAAAAACTACAGAGGAAAATATTTTAATAAAGGATCATTTGATACTTAGTGGGAATATGTTTTATATACATGAAACCCATCTTGAATAGATTTTAAGATGGCAATTCACCATCTTTGTGAAAAGCTGAACATTACTAATTAAACCTAATTGTATTTTTAGAAAACAGTGACACCATTTACTGAATTGCAATTACTATCAAAATTCAAAATATTCATTTAACCACAAATCAGTCTTAGTTAAATCAAGACTATCTAACAAAAACATCTGTCACTCATTCATGATCTGAACTCTCATGTATAAAACCAATTGCATTATGCTACATATTTAAAAAGTCATGAAATATTTGTTTTGCAATAAATTTCAAGCAGTGGTGGCACCTGTGGCTCAGTGAGTAGGGCGCCGGCCCCATATACCGAGGGTGGCGGGTTCAAACCCAGCCTCGGCCGAACTGCAAAACATAAAAATAGCCAGGCGTTGTGGTGGGCACCTGTGGTCCCAGCTACTCGGGAGGCTGAGGCAAGAGAATTGCCTAAGACCAGGAGTTGTAGGTTGCTGTGAGCTGTGTGAAGCCACGGCACTCCACCGAGGGCGATAAAGTGAGACTCTGTCTCTACAAAAAAATAAAATAAAATAAAATAAAATAAATTTCAAGCAGTGGCCAATTATTATATTATTCATTAATAGTTTTTTTGAGATAAGCTATCAAGTCTGCCTTTCCTGCCATCTTAATGCCGGTGAAGACCATTTCTGTTACAGGTATGTACTTCTCAGGATTTTCCAAATACTCCATCAGTATATCCTCTCCTCATGTGGTATCTTTGTTCTTATTGGCATCTGTGTAAGAGAATCCAGTGGCTTGACCTGTCTTCCACCCACAGAGAACATGAAGGTCTGGCCTAGTCTTATGCTTGTCTCCCCTTCCCACCATGTGGCACTGAGCACACTTCTGGCCAAAATTTCTCTTGCCTTTCTCAACATCACCCACATTTAATTCTCACTTTGGTTGCTGACAATACAAAAGGTTCCTGTTCTGAGGCCAAACAACCCACTCTCTCCACAATTCTTTTTTAATCACATTTTAAAACTGCTGGTCTCCCTATTCAACCTAGATGCCTTCCATAGCATGTTAAAAGCTGCTACTCTAATTAAACTATACTTTCAGGTCCTACATCTTTCACTGTCTACAAGAAAACTGCAGGTCAGGCCAGGCGCAGTGCCTCATGCCTGTAATCCCAGCAGTCTGGGAGTCCAAGGCCAGTGGATTGCCTGAGATCACAAGTTCAAGACTAGCCTGAGCAAAAGTGAGACCCCCATCTCTACTAAAAATAGAAAAACTGAGGCAAGAGGATTGCTTGATCCCAAGAGGTGGAGTCTGCTGTGAGCTATAATGCCATAGCACTCTACCCAGGGTAAAAGCTTGAGACTCTGTCTGAGAAAAAAAAAAAAGAGAGAAAGAAACAAAACTGCAGGGCCACCTACCTGATGGTGTTATTATCCATCTTCAGAGCACTTAACATTTATCAATAGCCCTTTCACCTTTTTTTTTACTCACTTTGTTTTAGGGGGGAAAGGTCTCACTGTCTCCCAGAAGGGAGTATAAGAATAGTAGCATGATCATAGCTCACTGCAGCCTCTAACTCCTAGGACCAAGTGATCCTCCTGCCTCAGCCTCACAAATTGCTAGGAATGAAGATGCACACCACAGCACACAGGTAATTTTTTGCAGAGATGTGGGTCTTGAACTCCTGGCCTCAAGTGATCTTATGGCCTCGGCCTCCCAAAGTACCAAGATTACAGATACTTTTTACCCCCCTTTTATCAACTGTTTCTCACTCTCCGCAAAAATTACCTCCAACATTTTCCTTCTTCCTCAAAATTATAAATTCATCCCCCCCCCACTTTTACCTTGGAGGAGCTTGAGGAGCAAATCTCCCCATTCTCTTTAATTCAACCATAGCTCACTGGTTTCCTCTCTTATTTTTTGTGGTATTTGAGTCAATACAAACAGACTTTATCAGCCTATATTTGTTCAAGGTGATTCCGCATACTTGTACAAAGGATATGACTATTTCTTAAATCATCTATTATGGGTCAAGCTCATACATACATATTTTATTTTATTTTTTTTTGAGACAGAGCCTCAAGCTGTCACCCTGGATAGAGTGCTGTGGCATCACAGCTCACAGCAACCTCCAATTCCTGGGCTCAAGCGAGTCTCTTGCCTCCGCCTCCCAAGTAGCTGGGACCACAGGCGCCCGCCAGAACGCCCGACCATTTTTTGGTTGCAGCTGTCATTGTTGTTTTGGCAGGCCCAGGCTGGATTCCAGCCCGCCAGCTCAGGTGTACATGGCTGGTGCCTTAGCCCATTGAGCCACAGGTGCTGAGCCTATAATTACTTTTCTAATCAACTGTCTGATCTGACTTATTATGACCAAATACTGTGTTCTCATCCTCAAGCAGCTATTAAATGTCTAGATTTTCTCCTCTACAAAAGGGTAGACAGACCTGGAAGCAGATCGGTGATGTTACAGCAGGAAACAAAGCAAGCGCAGTTTGTAGTGCATGGCTACTTAGATGCACAGACACAAAACAACCTGCCCAGATCGGTGCTGACCCTGGACGTGTGCATATGAAGACATATTGAAAGACATGCAAGTATTGGTGTGTTATGTTGCTGACTGGGGGAAATGTGAAGAGCAAATTTGAATTTGTTATTTTGAAATGTTTAAAAACTTCACATTTAATTTTTTTTTTTGAGACAGAGTCTCACTTTGTCGCCCTCAGTAGAGTGCTGTTACGTCACAGCTCACAGCAACCTCCAACTCTTGGGCTTAAGCGATTCTCTTGCCTCAGCCTCCCAAGTAGCTGGGACTACAGGCACCCACCACAATGCCCAGCTATTTTTGTTGTTGTTGTAGTTGTCATTGTTGTTTAGCAGGCCCAGGCCGGGTTCAAACCTACCAGCCCTGGTATATGTGGCCGGTGCCCTCACCACTGTGCTACAGGTGCTGAGTCTTCAAATATAGTTTTAAAAAGTTTTTAAAGGAAGCTGAAATTAAAGAACTTAACAGATCTAAGTCATCAACTCAATTTTTCTCTTACTTTTCCTTATAAAACAAGAAGTAAAAGCAGAAGAAACATACTTTTTCATGTATTACATCCACCTTTTCACAGCTAGTCTTCACATGCTGCCAACTTGACAATTCCGACTTCAGGTGTTCCAGCTCTAGTTCAAGGTGCCTGACCGTGGACAGGAGGTGCTGCTCGTCAGCCTCCCTGGAATTCAGTGATGACAAGAAATGAATCAGACACCATAAGCCACTTACACTTAAACGCTCTACACATACACATTAAGAAAAACCAATCGTATTCCTAGGACAGACAGCACTGTAAAGACACCAACCTGTACTATGCTAAATGGACATTTGCTACCACTCGCAAATCACAATCCCTAAAGGACACCCCACAGGTGCATAATATACAAATTACAAAGACCACACAAGTAGGCTCTCTCCCAAAATGCTATCAACACTGGTTATCTTTTTAGTGGCAGATGAAAACAATTTAGTATTTAAATACTTTATTTCCTTAAAATCATAAGACTTCAGAAATAATATTTATCAGTAATTATTGATAATTTAGTTGAACCTAAATTTCATGGGAATGAATAATCAAAAATATATGGTTTCAGGTTTGTCTTAATTCTATCTTAGGTACTGTATATTATATTAATAATATAAAACATTGCAATGTCTTTTTTTTTTTTTGAGACAGAGCCTCAAGCTGTCACCCTGGATAGAGTGCCGTGGCATCACAGCTCACAGCAACTTCCAATTCCTGGGCTCAAGCGAGTCTCTTGCCTCCGCCTCCCAAGTAGCTGGGACTGCAGGCACCCACCACAATGCCCAGCCATTTTTTTGGTTGCAGCCATCATTGTTGTTTGGCGGGCCTGGGCTGGATTTGAACCTGCCAGCTCAGGTGTACATGGCTCGCGCCTTAGCCCGCTGAGCCACAGGCGCCGAGCCTACAATGTCTTTACAATTATTTATAGGTAGATATAGTGGTTGAGATACTAACCATTCGTATCTCAAAAAAGTATACTTGTGATTGAACACTTTAGGGTTCACATGTTAGCACATCAGAGCAACTATTAATTGCAATGAAAGCTCTAGAAGGAAAGAAGATGTGCTCAAGTGTCCCAAAGAGGGACATCCAGGGTCTAGAGTCCCAACAAGGGTCCTCAAAAACACATAGGAGCAAAGGTGAGGAGGATGCACATTAACACGCTAAAGTTCATCTGAATGGTCCCTCCTGAGTCCAGCCACAAGAAATAAGAGGAAACACCAGAAAAGTAAAGTCTTCATATTTAGGAGAAGGGGATAAGGAGTATGGAGAGAGCTTGATATGGGATAAAATTAAAGATATGAAAAAAAAGATGCAGCTCTGGGGATACCAGTGAAAGGGAAACACGACACGTTAAAGGGGGTACAGGCAAACTCCAGGGACCCAGGATACTGCAGGACTGCACGGCAAAGAAATGCTGTAGGGAAGCACAAGAGCAGTTGCCTCTTAGTGCAGAGAGCTCAAAGGCACCTGGGAGGGCAGCCTGTGAAGAAGGCCAATAGGAAACATGCTTCCCAGAAGGCAGGGTCCTGTTTGCTGAAGGAATTGCAGAGTAGGAGGGATGATGCCAAGCCAACGGATCTGGTGGAGGCCAGGCCTAAAATTCACTGTAACATAAGCTATAAGGCTGGCCCTGCCACACACACCCAGCACTAAGGCTCTCAGGTCCAAGCAGGGGCACCATCACTTCTGGGTATGGTGAAACCCGGACAGTCCTCACTTGGCTCCAGAGGGGTCCCCAGAAGAACACACAGTTGGGCGTGTCTTAACCACAAAGCTCAGTTACTTTGATAATGCTGGGTGGGGTCCACATACCAGCATCCTCTCATATTATTGCTGCCACTCCAAATCACCAAAAGGAGAAACACAAAGGACAAAATAGTAAATTATTTGAAATTATCCTACCTAATTGCTTTTAGCTTGGTCTGTTCTAATTCCTTCCGGATGGCCTAAAAAGTACAAGAAACAATCTATTTTAATACACAGTTATATACAGACTTCATAAAACCATACTTGATTAACTCAAAAACTATATGTTTGGGTGGCGCCTGTGGCTCAGTGAGGAGGACGCCGGCCCCATATACCGAGGGTGGTGGGTTCAAACCCAGCCTTGGCAGAACTGCAAAACAGAAAAATAGCCAGGCATTGTGGCAGGCGCCTGTAGTCCCAGCTACTTGGGAGACTGAGGCAAGAGAATCACCTAAGCCCAAGAGTTGGAGGTTGCTGTGAGCTGTGTGACGCCATGGCACTCTACCAAGGGCAATAAAATGAGACTCTGTCTCTACCAAAAAAAAAAAAAAAGAAAGAAAGAAACAAAAAACTATATGTTTATCTAGATTTTTTCACTCTTAATTCAAAGTTGACTCACAAGTAGGGGATGCTTATTTCATATTTCAAAGTAAACTTTTTAAAAAAGTCATCATGTGTGGCTCAGTGCCTGTGGCTTAAGCAGCTAAGGTGCCAGCCACATACACCTCAGCTGGCGGGTTCAAATCCAGCCCGGGCCTGCCAAACAACAATGACGGCTGCAACCAAAAAAAAATTAGCCGGGCGTTGTGGCGGGCACCTGTAGTTCCAGCTACTTGGGAGGCTGAGGCAGGAGAATCGCTTGAGCCTAGGAATTGGAGGTTGCTGTGAGCTCTGATGCCACAGCACCCTACCCAGGGTGATAGCTTGAGGCTCTGTCTCAAAAAAAAAGAAAAAAGAAAAAGTCACCATGTGTATTCTGAGCCATTCCTGGCACAGGAACAGCTTGATGAATTTTCAAAATACACAGCTCCTACAACTAGCACCCAGCTAAGAAACAGAACCTCTAGAGAGTGTATTTTAAATGTAGAAGGAAAAGAAAAGACAAATTTACACATAGAGATATGACTTATTAACAAGGTCTATTCAAAGATGTCTAAGATAGCCACACTATACTATGTTGAATAATAGCATCTGTTCAAACTCTGACTTAACAGAGGTCTTCACCACTCCAACACAGGACAAGGCCACCCCAAAATGAAATAATCCTAGATCCTTTTACCAGGTGAGCTAATTCTTACCTCTGGCTGACTTTTCTCAGCCCTCTCCCCTTCTTCTTCTTTTTTTTTTTTGTAGCTTTTGGCCGGGGCTGGGTTTGAACCCGCCACCTCCGGCATATGGGGCTGGCGCCCTACTCCTTTGAGCCACAGGCGCTGCCCCCCTTCTTTTTAGTAGAATTCCCCTGGTTCTAACAGGGTCTGTAATACAGGGCTGGTCTTGAGATCCCCAAAGGGCTGTGCTAAATCTAACCCTTAGGTTCATCACGTTTTAACTTAGTCCAACAAACATGAATATCACATCTCTAACATGCCGGGCTCTGAACCTGAATTTGAACACTTCATAACCTGTATCGCTCAGATCAGGGCAAGCCTCTGGCCTCCCTCCAGCTTTACCAGCATCTAATAGTAATGGACTTTCCAACCCAAAAGTAATGTTCAGGTCCTTTATTCTCCTTATAAAGAAAATGCAATTTTGGAGGCTGATAGGGAGGAAAAACAGGGACTCTGAAACCGGGACTAGCTGGACTAGAATCCTGCCTCCCATGCACAGCCTGATTTAACCCTCGAGAGACACTTGGAGCTGGTGACTCAAGTGCACTGACTGAGCACTAATGCAGCAACGTGAAACTGCCAAAAGAGAACAAAATAAATATTTCTCTCAGTTTAGTTTTACAAAGAACAACAAAACATACTCTTGAAAAGGCACATTAAATGGCTAAGGAATTTTAAACCATTAACTGCAATTGGTTTTTCTTTTATTAAAAAAGTCATTTTGTTGGGGACAATTATAAGGTCAAGAATAAGTACCTCTCTTAGAAGGGACAGGTGAAACCTACTAAATGCAGAACACAAATGTTTTCATACAATAAACGAGAAAATCCCACGAAGGTTATGTCGAACAGGTGGATGAAAATATTTCAGATTGTACATGAAGCGCGCACACTGTACCCCATGATTGCACTAATGTACACAGCTATGATTTAATAAAAAAAAAAGACAGGTTCTTGTCTTCAAATAACTCAGAAAAAGTGAGGAAGATAAACCCAATCCCATTAACAAAAAGTATACAAATGTGGTTAGAGCCCCAGTAGAACTCATAAATAGAATGGGAGCACCTGAATGGACAAATCTGACTTGCTTTTGGTTGTCTTTGTTTTCAAAATAAGATGTTCTCATCCATAACTTGCCCATGAAGATTTAGTGGGCCTATGCCCTTTGTCTGATTTCCACATTTTCTTTCCTATAGACTGAGCTCAGCAAATGTTAGCGCTTTCATAATCCATGTTGAAAATTATCTATGTGTATGGGTGTGCATATATGTACACGCACATATCCATTTGTGCGTATATGTTCCACCCTCAGGCCTTCTCCATTCCATGCATAAAATTACTCTATAGATTCTTTCATATGACAACATTCATAATATATCTGTATTATGTGTTCTTATGACTTGAAAAAAATCAAGAATTTGGACATCTCTATTTACTATCATTATCCACAAAAATGATAATGTACAGTATTTCTGTATCACTTGGTACTTTTGGGGGTACTTTCATAGATATCTGAGTTGTGTTTTGCAGGAATGCTATGCCATGATCATGGCAGAGTACAACGGGCAGAGTATTTCACAAACACCACACGTGGCAATTCTTCCCCCACAAAGGCAGTCCATAATGTTTAAGTAATTCTTGTCATGTCAAAGAATGCAAATATACTTCAGGTGTGGTTAGTTGATTTTATAAATGAGTTTTTCCACTTACCATGGTTACATCAACAGACATTTCATTAAATTATATTTAAAGATTTGACAAGACAAGTCCTGTGGAAAGCAAGTTAGCTTAAATTTCACCAACTCATCACACCGTGATTGGTCTGGTGTGGGAAAGCCTGAAAGGGTGGGCATAATCAGCCTGAATATTTGCAGAAAGTAATGAAATTTAATAATAAATAATTCCAAGAGGCCTCGTTAAGCTGGAACATTATTATCAAACTGAATATACATGTTGACAGCTGTACCAATAAATTTGAGAGCTGTGAACATTTACACATAAAATAATAATGATTTTTTAAAAGACCGTGTTGCTCTTATTCTAGGGAAAAGATTTCTCCCTGATTTTGTTTTCTTCCTTTATTAAAAAAAGAGAAAAGGGGTGAGGAGGAAAATTTCTGCATTTTCTATCAGAGACATGCCTGTAAATTAATACAGTAGTCTAAGTGAAATGTAAGGGGAAAAAAAGTCTAGTGAAGTTTTCCAAATTATGTCTGCTATCAAAATTAAAACTATATACTTACCTCACTTACACTTACCTGACCACAACACTTTTCTTGAGATTTTACATCGTATCAAACTGATATAGTGCTTTTGGGTTTTAGTTACAAATGGGAATATAAAAAGATTACTTAATTCTTAGATCTGGATTCTGAATGAGGAATTGAACAGAAATTCATTATAGTTGTTGCACTGAACTTAATAAAATGATGAGTCAATAATTAAATCTTGTGCTTGAGGAGAGATTATGTTATTTTTGCAACTACTAATAGCTTTTACAAAAGATAAAAAGGAAGCAGACAAGCTTTGTTAGATTTGTTTAGCATGTCTTGTTACAGAACATGGATACATTTTGGCATGAAATTGCCTTGGATTTAAGAATACCTAAATGTAACTTCACATAGAGAACTGCCAGCATGGATGATTACAATTTAGTTAAGCCAGAAGAGAATCGAATATATTAGGGAAGCTATAGTCATAACAAATGAATTTGGTAAAGAGACTCATCATAATGAGATTAATTTTAGACGCAATTGCACAAACCATGGTATCATTGAGGATAAACAATATAATCCTCTTAAAAGATTTTCTATTTAAGTCTGTACAAAGTGTTTCTGGGACTTCAAACAAGTTTTTTTTTTTTTTTCCTGGATCCAATAAGAAGATGTGAAAGAATGAGCATGAATTATCCTTTTTTCACTTTTTGCGTTTCCTCATAAATATTACAGTACAGAAGACCTAGCACCTATTTGTCAATTAGAGTCATCAGCAAAATAAAAGATATCTGGCTTGAATTGTGTGAAAAAATTCCTCAAAATGCATGTTCTGTATTCCTAATTGAGAACATCTCATACGCATTACACCAAAGTTCTACATTAAAATCATTGGACTAAAGTTATTCTTCTCCCCAATTTCTGTACTTCAATCAAACATTTGAATCTATTAAGGAATTAGTCCCCAAACTTTTTGGCCCTAGGGACCAGTTTAATGGAAGACAATTTTTCCATGAATGGTGGTGGAAGGGATGGTTTTGATATGGGTTTGCAAGCAATTGATTTATTATGGTCTCTGTGCAGTAAACCTCTGCCAGTGATAATCTGTATTTGCAGCTGCTCCTCAGCGTTAGCATCACCACTTCAGCTCCACCTCAGACCATCAGGAATTAGACTCTCATAAGGAGTGTGCAACCAAGATCCCTCGGATGTGCACCTGACAGTAGGGTTCATGCCTCTATGAGAATCCCATGCCGCTGCTAATCTGACAGGAGGCGGAGCTTAGGCAGTGATGTCAGCAATGGGGAGTGGCTGTAAATACAGATGGAGCTGTGCTTGCTTGCTCGCCACTTGCCTCCTACTGTGCACCTGGGCAGCAGTCCTGGCTTAGGGGTTGGGAAACATTAAGGGGTTCTTCTAGGCAAAGCTTTAGTGTCTGCACCTTCTGTACCTGTCCATTCTCTTTCCAGCCTTTACACTTGCTGTCCTCTCTGGGTGTCCTCTATGGCCCCTGCTGCAACCCAGGTCTGCACCTTGGTAGATTTTACTAATGGTCACCAACATTCGGTTTTCTCCCCTGCCGGGAGCGTGGAAGACAGATTCCTGGGGTGAGTGGGCCCTGGAACTTTTTCCCGCCAAAAGAGAAAGCATGGTGGTGAAAAGCTGGTGTGCCCTTCCCACTGCTCTTGATCTAACAAAGGTACTAGTGAAGATTATATTTTCCTGGCAGTGCAGCTATAGATGGTGAAGCTTCTATCATCTGGGTTCCTGGGTGAAAAGGAGCCGTCAACCAGTCTGTCTGGTACATGTTACACGAGTGAGATAGAAACATTATTATGTTAAACCAATTGGGTGTTTGATACTGTTTTAGGGTTTTTCTCTACAAAGCAAAACCTAGTCCAACTTAATTACTCAATGCCCTGACCCTGGGTATTTCCTACTTCTCTTCCCATCATATAGCTGACTGTCCCATTAGTTAGAGAAGTGTTTTTAAAATATCACACATATGACAATATTAATGGATACGGCTCCCCCTTGGTGGTAAGACAGAAGGCCCTGAGAAGGCCAGGCGGAGGTGGGAGGAGGGTGATCAGAAGTAACAGCACTCCAAGAAATCATTGCTGGTAGAATAGCACAGCTCTAGGGCTGATGAGTGGGAGAAGGTAATTCCGAGTGAGAGCCCCTCCTGTTTCTGGCTGTGTTTCTTACAGAATGCTAGCACTTCCTGAACACCTAAACTTTGCCCATTAGATTTTGTCTGTGTAAGTTCAGAAGTCAGTTATTTCTTAAAGGGCAGATATTTAAAGTTTTTATAGTAAAATTTATTCAGGTATTAATGTGAAAAATAGCTGTAGTTCAGGAAGGTAAAACAAGTGAGGAATGAGATATGATGTCAACTCCTTGAGTCTGTAAGAAGAAGAAATATTACATGCTTTCTCCCCTCAGCTTTCTTTTCCATGGCAGACACTTCACACACCTTTGAAAATTAATAAAATAACTGCGTGTCATATTTACTTCCTCCTCTTTTTAAGTGAAATATGTTATTATGGCTTTCTCTTTTCTTTCTCAAAGAATCTTACTCACAAATTCTATGTGTATTTTTAAACATCTACTATAGAGATAAAACTATCTATAAACATACATATTATTCTCTACGTGTTTGAAAAATTATGCAGTGCTATATCATCCTCTCCATGTTGTTCTATGACTCACTCTTTAAAGAAAACAGACTAAATATAGTTTGAGATCCATTCATGTTACTGATCTATTGTTTTTCATCATTCTGTCTAGCTATCCATGTCTGTATTTCATTTTTGCTGCTTTTGGAAATCATATCAAAGTTCATCTATTTTCTTTATGTTATTTATTTGGGTTTTATGAAGTTTTTGTTATTACCGATTATTCTGCAACAAATATACTCGGTTGTATCTGATGAGGGTTTGTTTGTACTGGTTATGCTATTTTTGTTTTTGTCGTGGTTTTGTAGACTGTCTAGGAGCTGAATTTCCAGATTGAATATGTGTCCGTTTCCGTGTTACAAGGTACTGCCAAACGCCACTGCAGTCAGTCCTAACACTTCATAGCCCTATCAGAAATGTATGAAAATTACCTAAATCCTCCTCAGCATTTTAAGTGTCATACACTTAATTTTTTTGGCCAGTTGGATTGGTATAAAATTGTACTTGAAAAACACTAATGTGTATAAATTTCCTTTCATGCTGTTATGTTAAATGGAAATTCAAGTTTCATCTTCTGTTTTTGTATCACACATAGGAGTTATAAAGAACTTTTTGGGTTCTGATTCCTTGGGATACATGTTTCAGTGTTTTCTCCCAGGAGGTGGCTTGTCCTTAAACTTTATCATTTCCTTGGTAGAGAGATGTCTTAAATTTAATCAGGCCAAATGAACTTATCCAATCTCTTATAACTCCTAATTGTTTGTCATTGTAAGACCACAAACATTTTCTATTTTTGGTTCTTATATACAAGTTTTAATTCTCTTGAAATTTATATGTGTGTATATTGTTTGAATTCAATTTTATTTTTATTATTATTGCTTATTATGGGACACTAATGTCTCAATGCCACTTTTTGGAATAGTTTGTTGATAACACATTTTAAATGCCATCTTTATCACTTAAGAAGTTCACCTATATGTTTCTGGGATTCTTATTCAGTTCTGTTGATCAATTTCCCTATTTCTATTCAAGAACCACATTATATTAATTACTATGGCTTTATATAAAAATTTTCATTTCTAGTGGAGCAGGGCTCTTTGTTCCTTATTCTTTTCTAAAACATGTTTGGCTGCTCTTAGAGCTTTGTTCTCTTTTTCCTATATGGAATTAAGAATTAGTTTGAGGTATATGAAAGGTATATGAAAAATCATATTGTGCTTTGGACTGGAATTGCATTGGATTTGTATTTGAATAAAGATCCTGTACATACTCTAACCTTTAATGCTAAGTAACAAATAGCGTGTATGTATCACTTCCAAAACTAATGGGACTCTCAGAAATGTGAACCTGTGTTGGAAGTACTTTAGCAAGAAGAGCAGGTGGTGGTTAAAAATGGAAAAGAATTTGGAGAGGATTCAATTTTAAAAACAGAAATAGGGAATGAGCAAAAAAAAAAAATGTAACCATGGCAGAGAATGAAATGACATCTTATCAGGTATGTGGATGGGGAAAGGGGATGCTGGGCAGAAATCACACAAGAATACTGGCTGCATTTTTGACGTTTCAATGTCCTGAAATTGGAAACATTTCAAATTTGCTTCAAAGTGGTATCCCTTTCCCACAAATAACAAATAAATTAGTTTCAAAAACTATCGCCAAGTTCAAGCTCTGGAATCTGCCCGTTGAAATTGTCTGTGCCAATGCATTCTTGTACATCCCACTTTCCTCTGCCAACTTCACTGCTGATTGGATACTGATGAATGGCATTGCTGTGCTCCACTGCAGCACTTTATAAATAACATAATGCAGTATCTACAGCACAGTGGCAATTCCTACTTGTGTAGTGATCAGACTGGTTGGAAACAAAAGATTTCCCTAATAGCAGGCTTTTGGATGGATACCGGGTGCCCGTTCCATCTCTAGTAAATTTGTCAACAAGGTATTAAAACAAGAGGTAGCTGGTTTTAGGATGAATGTGAAGGTTTTTGTTATAAAGCAAATGAACTATTTAAATGTACTTGTGCTTCCAGAAATGAAAAACAAACAAAAAAACCCCATAAATGAAACAAACTGATTTGGGGAAAATGTCAAGTACACTGCACATGTTTGTTAGATAAACATTATCATTTGGCATCAACTAATGTTAGTATTTTTATGACCCTAGTATTGCCTTTTATTATTACTTCTGAAGAACACATGTTTTTTTCCTCACAGACTTGTTAAAAAGAAAAAAGATGCCATAACAAGATTGATAGTATTTCAGTGAGAAAATGTGTAATTATCGGCTATTTGACCATAACAAGAAAGTCACCAAAATTTCATGATTATTCACTCACAGGGATATGATGACTAATAAAACCTTGAAGATATTAAATGTAAGTTAACTATTTATCTTAACTGATAAAGGATTCTGTAATAAGAATGCCAAGCTGCCAGTTAGATTAAAAGACCCAGGAATGAATTCCACCAGAACTTTCCAATGGAGAAGACAGGAATTGTAGTCTTTGTTAATTATCAGAGCCACGAAAGGTTATATTATTTCTTCTCAAATTCTTCCATGTTATTGATGAGAACACAAGGTACAAATTCCTCTGTAATTCAAAGATTACGTACGAAATCATTTTAATACCAATATGCTACCTCCCTGTCTTATCCCATAATGATACTACCTTCCTCTACACGTGGAAACCCTAAAACACCAAGGTCAGAAAGTATCAAATTTCTTTGATTCTGTCACACTCTGTTGCTTATGGGATTTTGGGAATGTTCCTTCTGCTTTGAATGCCATTTCCTCCACCACCTGATCCACCCTGGTAACCTCCTACATTTTCTTTGCTAAAAGTAAGAATTAGTGACATTTATTGCATGCGGACCACACGTTAAGGACTGTTCTAAGCACGTGAGATGACTTAGCTCAGTCTTCATAATGATCTGATGGGTACAGGCTGTGGGGTGGGGGATGCCAGGTTGCAGCGCAGGCCTATCTAACTGTTTAAGGCTGACCATTGTGCTCCCTTGCTCGGGATCAACTCCCCTGAGGCGCCGGATGGCAATTCATCTTAGCAGGAGAGAAACAGTCTTAGTAGGAGGGCGAATCTTAGCAGTCTTCATAGAAGGGCTTGGGGCAGGCGCCCTCCAAGCAGGAGGATCAAGAGTTAGAGTGAGCAAGTCCGTGAAAGAATGAATCCGGACTCATCTCTCCTGCAGCTACTTATAGAGGTGATCCTGTGGCTATTTGCACCACAGGTGTGGAGGCTGCAAGCACAGATGCTCATGCTCTCATGCTCAGGAAAGCTGAATCCCTTCCTCATGCCCTTATCACCAAGGTGTTATATTACCCAGATGTTATATCACAGGTGTTTGTTATAGTTACAGAGTTCAAAGCTTAACTCTTATGTCGCCTTCCCTTGAATCATCTGGTCTCCTACAACATACTATTGTCATTCCTATGTGATGAAAAAATGGAAACACTGAAATATTATGCAATTTGTTCAAGAAGATAAAGCCAGATCAATGGATTAAAATCTAGAGACAACATATCTCCGGGGAAGGATTTTTTAGCCTCTGTTACACTGGCAGCGCAGGATTCAGCTCGAATTCCACTTGCTATGCAGGGTCTGTTTTCTAAGCACTCCCTCCTCTTTGAGACCACCGTACACACACTTTCTGTGATGAAAATTCATAGATTACATTATTATCTCTCCTACTGAAAGCTTCTTGCAGACAATAAGAAGCATTTGGACCTGGGAATGAACAGACCTACATTTGAACCCCCGGGTCACCTACTCAGTCTGACAATTAAGTTTACCGAGTTGCCACCATGCACTTGTGCCGGCAGCACTGTACAAACACTAGGATCGGTATAGAACCTTGGTACACCAGTGGCTCACAACTGTGTTGGTGTCGACACGTGGTGGTGCCTTGCTGAGTGGTGTTCATTATTGTTGTTGCATGTTTTTGGGTATTGTCACAAGAATGTTAGGGATTGAATTGGAGCAACAAACAAATATTAAATTTCTTGTTACATTTGGCAAGAGTGGAAGTGAAGTAAGGGACGTGACAGTCCAAGTTCATGAGCACAGTGCCATGAAGAAAATAGCAGTGTAAAAGTGGATTAAACATTTTTCTGAGGGGAGAGAAAGCATCACCGATGAAGAGAGGTCAGGGTGGCCAGTAACAAGCAGAACTGATGAGAACACTGCAAAAATTCATCATGTTGTGCCTCAAAATCATCCACAGACTATGAGAAGCATAGTAAGCTAAGTAAACATCAATAGAGAAACAGTTGGGAAAATTTTAAGGGAAAGTTTTGGCGTGAGAAAGATGTATGCAAAAATGATCTCAAAGGAGCTCGATGATGAACGAGAGCAAGAAGGAGGTAAAGTTTGACAGAGACGCAAGAAGCGGGTTTGGGCCCTGTTGTCACTGGTGGTGAAACATGAGTGTCTCAATACGACTCTGAGGCAAAGCATCACAATGCAAAACGGAAGTCAACCCATTCTCCACAACTAAAAAGTTTCTGTCAGTCTGATCCAAAAGTCAAAATAATGTTGCTAACCTTTTTTCTTGGTATCAGAGGAATTGTTCATTATGACTTTGTACCAATTAGACAGTTAACCATCTTTGTGATTTGCTGACTAATAAAGATGCTGAAAAGACTGCATGAAAACCACCTGACCTTTTCATCAACAACTCATGGTTCTTTCACACAGCAGTATCTGTGAGGGCATCTTTAGCCAGCAAACGAGTAACAGCACTGGAGCACCCTCCCTATTCACTTGACCTGGCCCCCAATGAGGTTTTTTCTATTATTATTGGAAGACAAGGGAAATATTGAAAGGAAGACATTTTGATGACATTTTGAGGACATCGAGGATAATATGACTGTTCTGATGACCATTTCAAGAAAAGAGTCCCAAAATTGCTTTGAAGTGTGGACTGGGCACTGGGATCAATGCACGGCTTTCCAAGGGGAGGCCTTCAGAGGTGACCACAGTGATATTTCGCAATGAAGTATGCAGCATTTTTTCTGTGTGAGCTCACAGACTTAATTGTCAGACTTCATATTCAAAATAAGACCTTGGCAAATTGCTTAACTTATTTGAGCTCAGTTTTCCTCATTTGTAAAATGAGGATTATAATAGTTGCTTCACTACAATGTTATATTAGAAAGATTACATGCATAAAAACACCCAATTGCTCAATGTAAATTAGCTCTTATAATAACTGTACCCTCTAAGTTTACTACTGATGGAGTGGCAAATGCATATTTGTTGCATGGATAGGACTATGAGGGGTATAGATTAATCAGATTGTATTTTGAATTTACTATTTGTTTATAAACTCTGAAACTCAACCACCAGCACAGAGACATGTTTCTCCTTTAGCTATGTTATCTTGCAGCTTAGGGTCCTCCTTAGTAATACTTTCGTCATCTTAGTGGACACATCACTTCAGGCCACTTAGTATATTACTTAGGGCATCAGGAATGAATATGTTTTCTGTGCCCTGGAATTTTCTGAACCTAAGGAAGGATGGACATTGACGAATCGAGTCCTTTAAATAGCTTCTCAAGCAGATGGAAGGAGCTATTGTAGAATGGTGATGTCAGCCATCCAGTTGCAGCATGACCTTCAAGGTTTTATTCTAGTTTTGCCCTTGAACAAAGGAAAGCAAAACAACAAAACTCCTCATTCCCTTTATCCATCGCCCTGTGTGTCTGTGTGTGCAGAAGTGTGATCCGCATGTTACCTTTGTTGGGACAGCTGGCCAACTGCTACAGTGGGAGGGAGGAGTCACAGTGTCTGAAGTTTCCTTCCTTTAGAAATATGATGTTCTAGTTATAAAATTCAAGCCCATGAGGACAACATGAAGCCCTTTGTGAGGAGACCCATTGTACAGCCAGTGTCAAAACATAAGGAAATCACCAAGTATCCCCAGCATCAGTGGCCCTCCACACTCAAAAGACATGATGAACTTAGTGGCACAGTCAGATTTGCAGGTAAGTGAGGCACCCTGGTGGAGTTTTTGAGAATATTGGAGGAGGCCCCCCAACCATTTAAACTAATGGTTAAAAATGTTTTGTCAAACACAATATAATGTCAGCATGTGGCAAAGAGACACTTGTAAAGCCCCATGACCAATCTCTTCTCCACATATCAGCCAGAGTAATCGCTTCAAATAAGAAAACAGTTTGTCAGTGTCTTTGTTTAAACACCTTCTGTGGATTTCTGTTCATGAATAGATTAGACCCTTGGAAAAGGTCTAGAAAGACTTGCCTATGCCCTTTTTTGCTCCTCCGTGCTTCTGCCATATGAGGACACAGACTTCCTTCCCCTTTGCCCTTTCCCAGCCTTTCATCGTGTGACGGAACTTTGATGGTCCCATCTACAAGGAAAAAACCCTCTAGACACTGAATCTGCTCATGCCTTGATCTTGGACTTCCCAGCCTCCAAAACCATGAGAAATACATTTCTATTCTTTATAAATTGCCCTGTCTCCGGTATTTGGTTATAGGAGTGTAAACGGATTGAGACTGTTTGTAAAAGGAGTGGGAGTAAAGTGTTAATGATCCTTATTAGTACAACTTGCCATTTGTATAACTCAACTCAAGGGAAGTGTGTGCCAAGAAGTGTGCACAAACAGAAAGCTGGTGTTGCTGCATTTCATCAACAATATTACCTGCTTTTTCTTCAGGACCAGAACTGCTATATTTTTCAAAATTGATTTCTTCATTCATTTTCAATTTCCTTTTCATGATTAACTAAATCGAAAGCAAATGTTTGGGGTCCTTTTAACCTGCTCACCTCAAACCCTCTTTCTCTTTCTGAACAGATCTGTAATTTCCCAAAGTAGTGCGTGGCTGTGCCGTATAGTACTTATCCCAAGAAGCAGGTTCTGCTGGGGGTTCATGCTTGAGTCCATTTTTCTTATCTTTCTCAAATGGCCAAAGTTAACTGATTTGAAAGGGCCTCATTTTAAATTACATTCATTCAGTGAAAACAGAAATTAACACTTAGAGACATCTATATGCTAATGATTGTAGCTCAGGGAATTCACTTCTAACCTTTTCAAAAGGCACTGGTAAAGAGCCATTTCACTTGAAAGCAACTTAGTAAAACTGGTAGATTAATTAAATACCATAAAATTTCTTTAAAAATCTTTATTTCATTTATCATTTATGCCATTATTATTTTTTTCTTTTTATGTGAGCTACCTTGGTTCAGATCATGCCTTCTAGGACACATTATTTAGCAGATGATTTAACATGAATAATGCAGAACCCAGACTGGTAATGTAATGCCATGAGTTTAGAAGATAGTAAAAGAACAAAAGACAAACAAAGGAAATCTGCTCATCAAGGCTACCCCTAACTCACGTTGCAGCTTTATGCAGACACATTTTTTTTAAAGTGTCCTTTCCTATATCACTAAAACCTTGGGAGAGAGCACAAACCCAGGGCTGGTAAATGGAGTCAAGGTACAAGGCTCACTGGCCCTTCAGTTCCTTGCTCTTGGGTAATGGGGGGAGATTAAAAAGCTACACATGGCATCCTTTAGCGGCTTTGTGTCCATGGGCTCCATCTTACTTATCCATATTTACTTATCTCTACTTATTTTCACCCATGATTTCAAGGATGTCTGCATGTTTTATTATCAGAGTGAAGCAAGCTTTTCCCAGTGTACCTCAACGAGTAAACCTTACTAAGCATTTTGGAGCAGGATGCTTTCTGTAGGAAGAAGGAGAGACCATGTACCTGAGCAGGGCAGCCTCTTCAGGGTATAGATTCATGAAATCAAATGACTTTGCTCTTATTTTCCCATGCATATTGTTTCTGTCTTCTGAATAAACAGCACCAACTTTGAAAATTTGGAGCATGAGATTTTTGCAGTCAGACCTGGTTTTGAGTCTTCATTCTGCCTGGCATGCACTAATTGTATGACTTCATGCATATTATATAATCTCTTTAAGCCTTAATTTTCTCATCTGTAAAGTGGGTACAATAACACTTGCTGGGAGGAGTAAATGGGAAAATGCATGCAAAGTCAGGCACCTAAGCTGTCCCTATTGCCCTCCTTTGCTACATATTCTTCATGTGGACTTCCCTTGTACTTTATTTCTCTTTGACCCACATCCTCAAAAGCGGCACTCTATAATCATAAGAAGGAATCATAAGTGAGTAAATGGCATATTTATTTTTATTCCTTTTACATTTTTTTATTAAAATTGCTTAAGCTTTAACATATGTTGACATCCATGAAGCTTTCACCATGATCAAAATAATAAACTTTTCCATTCCTCCAAATGTTTCCTTCTCTTATTTTGTTGCCCGTTTTCTCTACCACCCTCTGCCCCCTGGACCCCCTCTCTGTCCCAGACAGCCACTGCCTTCTGTCACTAGAGGTTAGATTTCCACTTTTTACATTTTTTAGCATTATAGATAAATGGAATCATGCAGTATGTTTTCTTTTTGTTGTTGTCAGTTTGATCTGACTTCTTTCGCTCAGCAAAATTATTCTGAAGCTTGTATTTAAGTTAGACGTTTTGACCCTGGTAAGGCATCATTTCTACATGAGCGTCATCCATTTTGTTATGTGTATCAATAACTCATTCCTTTTTCTTGCTGAGAAGTAGTTCGCTGCATAGATATACCACTACTTATTTATTCATTCGCCTGTGACTGTACATTTGCATTGTATACACTTTGAGGCCATTACAAATAAATTTGCTCTGAGGATTCAAATACGAGTCTCTATATGGACATATATTTTCATTTATTTTGGGGTGAAAAACCCCTGGGAGTAGAATATCTAGATTATAGCACAAGTGTATGTTTAACTGTTTAAGTAATTGCTAAATTGTTTTCCAAAGTGAATATGTTACTTTACATTCTTCCATCAGTGTTATGAGAGTTCCAGTTGCTCCATATCCTTTTTAACTTCAGCAGTTTTAAGAGTGATATAGCAGTATGTCATTGTAATTTTATTTTTAATTTCCTTATCATGTGCTTCTTTCTTATCCTTATGTCCTCTTTAGTACAATGGTTATTCAAATGTTTTGCTCCCCTTTTAAAATGGAATTCTTTTTTTCTTATTGTTGAACTTTGTGTGAATATATATATATATATATATATATATATATATATATTTTTTTTTTTTTTTGCAGTTTTGGCTGGGGCTGTGTTTGAACCTGTCACCTCCGGCATATGGGACTTTGAGCCACACACGCCACCCTTGAACTTTGTATATTATTTATATATTTTGGATACAAATTCTTTATCAGACATGTGATTTGCAAATATTTTTTCCCTTTTGGTGGCTGTGTTTTCATTGTATTATTGCATTTTTTAAAAAAGAAGTTCATGATTTTAGTGACGTTCAATGTCTACATTTTATCTTTTTATGGATCTTTTACTAACTTGAGATTACAAAATATTCTTCTGTGTTTCCTTTGAGGAGCTTTGTAAATTTAGGTGTACATTTAGATCTTGATCCATTCTGAATAAATTTTTTATAGGTGGAAAGTATGAATCAATGTTCATTCTTTTAGATATGAGATTTACTTGCCCCAATACCACCTGCTGAAAACACTGTTCTTTCCTCACTGAATTGCCTTTGCATCTTTGTCAGAAATTAGTGGATCATGTACATGTGGATATATTTCTAGACTCTTCTTCATCCTGTTCCATTATTCTAATTTGTCTTTTTCTAAGTCCATGACATATTTTGAAAACAAAAAATTCTTAAGGCAGTTGTTGAGTATCATTCCATAATTCTCCTCTTTTCACGTAGCTCAACAGGAAAATTCAATTTAATTTTCTCTTTTAGTGAAATTTAGACAAATGTGATTTTAGCCAATGATTTAAAATTGGTCAAAAGCCAATTGGTCTCTTTATATTTTTCCAATTCTCTTGTCCAATTTTCATTTTTATTTGTTTTGTGCTTTTTAGAGAGGGAAAGCAGAGGGTGAAGATTTAATAAACATACCTTGACAAACTGTTGTATATTGCATATAAACCTACAGAAATTAGCCCACAATATCAAATTGCTTACGGTGATATGAGAGTGGCGATGGAAAAAATCAAACAAAAAACTCCAAACACCAAATCCTCTCTAAAAGATTTTTGCTAATAAATGTGCCTAATTCTAAATTATACTTAATTGTCTCTGTTCTTCGCTGTATACACAGAGGAAAAAATGTTCACTTTTGTTTTAGATATGATATCAGGGGTTCTTGAAAGCAGAGGCAGGCCAGAAATCCCAGGGCAAGATCCAGTTGAGCCTGCTTGAGAACAGGGCTTTCTCAGGTAGGATTCCACTTGTAAATCCCAGCTGTCAAACTGCGAGGGATATGCTTCACAAGAGGAAAGAGCCAGCCTCAGGGAGGAGTCAAGAGAGCAAGTGTGTCGGAAAATGGAAAGCAGAGAAGGTAGTTAACAGCCCTTTAATAGACCTAAGCTGATTGGTGAGTTCCTTGTTGATGCTAATGAGCTTTTATATACTGATAGCTATATTATTCCCCACTATTGTCATGGTTACACAGACAAAAGGAGAAGGCGAATGGTAAACTTTCTGAATAAAGGAGATGGCATGAAATTGGAATCATTTAATCATTTATTCTAACAACAAAACAGGTCCTTTCTAAGTTGAGTTAATGAACTCTGGTTTACCCCTGAGGCTATAATCCTCCGCTGACATCAGTCTCCTCATCTCTTAAAATGAGGGGGTTGGACTAGATGATCTCTAAGGTCCCTTCCAGCATACAATTCTATGATTCTATGATTACTTAATCTATTTCCTAGTGACGGGAGATTTTGCATTTACTATACATAGGAAAGAAACAAAGGAAACCTAACTTGGAAAGTTTGAGATTTGATTTGTATCACAAGCTTGATTTCAAAAGAGAGATGAAGTGAAGATGTTTGGATTCAAGACATTAATCTCTACTGTATTTTGGACTACATATAGCAACCTGCCCGTTAATGGCACATTGAGAGGGTGGGGGGGGGAGCATGAAGGCATTAAGAAGCCCCTCTGGCCCTGGTTAAAGGTGCAATTTTATATTTATAAGTTAACTCTTCTCTCAAGGAGGATAACCTGATGTCTGTGCTAACTCCAATCTTCTTTCAAAATGGTTCTCAAATACAATTTGGCATGAACAGATCAAGCTAATATTGTAGATGTGGTTCTCACTTACCATTTGTCAAAGCTGTGCCTGACCAAATTAGGCCGTTCATCTCTAGGCTTTAGGAGACTCTATAGAGACGTTAGAAGAATGGATCAGAATTCTCTCAGATTATTAATGCTATAATGTATCTGGGCCCCAAATGGGCAGAGCTTTGTTTTATTTTATTCTTTAACTTTTTAATAACATAACATCTACAGAGAATGAACATATTGCTAGCATCAAACACCTGACAGTGTTAACACATTAATCCTTTTCTCCAGCCTAAAAATCACTGATGTTTCTTCCAGTCTGTATCTACTGTTTCAAGAAAAATGCTAAACAGTTTACATTATACTTACACAGTTTTACTCTTAGCATGGAGACCTTCTGTGGCATAATCCTCAAGAACTTTGCAGTCTACTTGAACAGGTAAGACCTGGTTAGCAGTGCACAACAATAAGGGTCCTTAGGGGCCCAGGGGAAAAGAAATGTGTACCAGGTACTAAGCAGATCTCATACTGTGAAGAAGGTGGCATCATTCTTGTTCTATAGATTAAAACTTTGAGTGTCAGGGGATTAAAAAAGCAAAAGCTGTGGTTACACATCTGATAAACTTTCAGTCTGGAGTTCGAATACTGGTTGATCTGACACCAGGACCTGTTACATTCCCTCAGCACCAGGGATGGCAAACATTCTCATCCACCAGGGATGGTTCTTCTCATCTTCCAACGCTGAGTCATTACTGCAGCTACAAGGCCCAACAATTAAGATCTTGAACTCATCCTAGAAAAAGTGCTACACACCTTACTGCTGAACACCACTCTGGTCACCTTCAAAGTGCTCCTCTTGGGAATCTATGCAGCCAATTGTGGACCACTGACCACTCCATACTTCAAAGCAATTTTGGAACATTTTTGGAATGGTCATCAAAACTGTCCTTGTATTACCTCTGATATCCTGAATGATATTAAAATGTTTTTCTTTAAATATTTCCTTTATCTCTCAGTTAAAAAAAAGTCACTGGGGGTCAGAGCAGGTGAGTAAGGAGGGTGTACCAACACAGGCATTTTTTTACTGGCTAAAAACTCCTTCACAGGCAGTGCTGTGTGAGCTGGTACACTGTTGTGATGCAAGAGCCATGAGTTGGCCAAGATTTCACATTAAGATTTTCCTAACTGTTTCTCTATTGGTGTTTACCTGGTCTGTTACACTCCTCACAATCAACCAATGATTTTGATGCACAATTCAATGAACTTTTACAATGTTTTCATCAGTTCTGTTCATTACTGGTCAGCCTGGACTTGCTTCATTATTGACACTCTCTCTCCCCTCATTGAAATGTTTGATCCATTTGTAGACTGCCATTTTCTTTACAGCATTCTGCCCATAAATTTGGACTAAAATGTCCCGGATTTCAGTCCCGCTCTTGCCAAGTTCAATAAGAACTTAAGTGTCAGACCTTCATATGACTGGCGTGTTGATTGAAAAAATTTCTCAGAGGACCTCTGGGATCTGAGAGAAGTGCTGTGGTCCATTTGTGATGTGGCATGGACTCTCTAAGTTCTCTTTTCTTGCTCTAGCTTCTGCTGGCTCAATTTTCACTTCTCCTGAATTATTGGAGAAATGAAAGAAAAGAAAGCTCAGTACAGTGTGTGGTGTTTATGGGAGACTTTTCCGAAAACCTGGGAGGTGAGCTAGCCATGATTGATGGGTAGAATTTGAGCAAGTGGACAGAAAGCAAACCAACACTCCAAAAAGAATTCGAGTTGTTGAGGCAACAAGGGAGCAGACCTTTCAGGCAAAGAAGGTGTAATTTTCATGGAGCTGAGACACTGGCCTTCATGCCTGTGTTAACAACGGGCAACAGAATACAAGGAGATTGTTTAAACTGGTTCAAAGCCTTTTTGCATTTATACCGCTTGAACAATCTTTCTGTGTTTCATTAGTTGCCAATAAGTTATCCCTTTGTTTCTGCGTTTGGTTTTATGGATTCTATTGTTGTAATGATGAGAGCACAGGGAAACCATGTAATGACAGGGAGAAGCACTCACTGGGGGAAAGAAAAAGCACTTTGAAGCAGTGGGGCTCCCGGGCTGCATCTGGGCACAACGCCAGCTTTTCTGCAGCTGAAGAACTTGCCACAGAAACAGCTGGCAATGGCTACAATTCACCTGTAATAAAGACAACTGATACAGACCACTCAGCACACTAATCAATGATTTAATAATTGTGTCAATGAAACAGATTATTCAATTGGCTTTGGGGGACTGGCGGCCCCCTCGGCAGTCATATGCTGTTTTTGAGAATGGCTCGGCCTCCCCCAACACTCTCACACATTTTCCTCTAGCACTTTTATGTTAAGACTCTCCTGTTTACAACTTTTATATCAAAATATATTGGAACATCATACGCCCCTTGGACCAGTGTGTATTGACATTTATGGATGTGCCAGGAAATTCTAGTGAGTGAATAGAACCTTTCCTCACTCTGTCTAGAAGGTTTGTAGAATCTGTCCCTGGGGTCAGCACTGTCCCCTGGGGAGTTGTAGAACATCTTTTCTCCAAATGAGCTGCTACTTCTTGGGATGCATCACAGTTTGGTGTGACTGAGGAGTTTGACCAGAAAGAGCATATATTAGGCTTCAGTACATTTTAGGCTTTCACTACCCTTTCCTCTTTTTCTGCAGTACCGTGAGTTGTTCTCAAACCCAAGCCGAGCTTTCATCCACTTATTGATAGAGTTTCCTGCAGAGGATCTGGAGTAAGATTTTCCTCCCCATGTATGAGTGGTCAAATGAACAGATGCAATGACCCATAGAGTTATTCATTCTTGGCTCTGTAATGGCACGAACAGTGAGCTGCTGGTAGCCCCCTGTCCTTTGTAGTCCCCTTGCACAAACCTTCTCGACCCCGGCCTTGGAGCCACATGGGCGTTCGGTGGGGTAGTTCAGGATGGCTGGGGGTCATGGCAGTTCTTCTGATTTTTTTTGCTTCCCTGTTCTCTTCAGGCAGTTTTTTCGTAGTGATTCCTTTCTTTACCACATACTTTAATCTCACACTAAACAAGTTAATTGCGTGTCATTTAAGCGCTTACCTTAGTCAAACCTAGTAGATTTTAGGGATCTGAGCATTAATGATATTGGGTCAGATAGAGTTAGGCTGGTGAGCTTTTCATAACATTTAACTCTTACGAGAAAAAAAAAATAGTGGTATGTGAAATTGCACAATTGGCTCTTTAAACTTGTTGGTAGAAATTCAGGACCTCAGACAGCTACTCAGGAAAAAAGATTCAGAACCCATCTTTACCCAGTTTAAACTTAAACATTTTATAAAAGATTTGTTCTGGACCCGCTCTCTCAGGCCAGCCCCCAGTTATTTCTCAAGGATGCTGAACTTCTGAAGTACTAAAATATGCTGCCTGGCCACAATTTTTGGTAATTCTCTTTTGAATTTGGGCTTTTAGGGGGCAGGGGTCTCTTAATTTTAACTGTGGACCCTAGTGCCTGTTTGGAGGCAGCTGGGAAAGTTCCATTCAACATTCTGATATATAGGATGGCTCTAGACAAATTTCCAAAGTATGGAAATATATTTGTTTATGTAGTATTACTTTAAAAACATGCCTCTATTATCATTCTCCTTATCCCTGACTTTTTCTGGATCCCAATAATTAAGGGTCTGATCTGTGAGGAGACTGTGTCCCTTCTAAGAATATATTCATTTTAATAGTTTGAGGCCTAAAAAAAGATTCAAAACACAAAGGGCCGAGTCAATAATGGAGGGATTTCAGGCAATATGACAGGTACTGAGAAACATACTTTTGGCCAGAGGCCCTGCCTGACTCTATTCAAATTTCAGAAAATAGACAGTTGTCTACTCCGTAAGAAAATGGACACTATCCTTTTATTCTTTTCTCCCTTCATAATTTTGACATAAGCTATGCAGTGGAGCGCAGGCACCGACTGGTAGTATCCATTATGTATGGGGGCCAATTTTATTAAGGATCTAGGAAATCCCTCCCTTGGTGGCATATTTAGAAAGTGCTATTGGCATCCCGTCCTTCTGCGTTATCAGTGAATGACATGTCGATGTCTTGATGCCTGATCTTAATTATTCACTCGCTGCCATTTCCAGAGCCCTGAGATGGCTTTCGTCTGTGCTGACACATGGGATAGAGCAAAGAGTGTTAGTAGACTCCAAATACAAATGTGAGGACAAAGAAGAGAAATGATATATAGGTGTAGATGTGTACATAGAACTACATCATACACATATTTAATGTATACATGTAAACATCTTTATGCCTATGTAGAGGTTAATCCATCAAAACCAAATTACTGGAATCTCGCATCGGTGATGAGAGCACCATCTTCTTCCTACATGTAAGAATCCATTTCTTTACATCATACACATATTTAATGTATACATGTAAACATGTATACATTACATGCCTATGTAGAGGTTAATCCATCAAAACCAACTTACTGGAATCTCGCATAGGTGATGAGAGCATCATCTTCTTCCTACACGTAAGAATCCCTTTCTTTCCTGATCATCCCCGAGAGAGCACATTGGATTATTTAAATGTTCCCTACTAATATTTATGCAATGTTTTCTATTGAATAGTTTTAAACTCTCTTAAAGAGGAGATAAAGTGATAGACATGAAAAGACTTTCAGGATTGTCAGTTGGAAAGTGGGAGATATATTTTATCAAAATTATGACTAAGTATTTTCATGTTATCCCTTGATTTCATGTTTTTGGATTACAACTTCCTGGGGAGTAGGGCTGAGATTGGTTGAATTCTTACTGTGAGTAGGTGAATAACACAGTCGGGAACAAGGCACATAACACAAGGAACAGTGAATTGGGAGCCAAGGCACTTGAATTTTATCCCCAGCTCTGCTGGTAACAATCCACGTGCCTTAGGCAAATCATTTCATCTCCCTGGGTCTTTCGATCCTTGTCTGTAAAATGAGAGGGTGAATCAAGCAATTTCAGACATTTTTGATTATTTTTTAAGATACATGAAACCTCTTATCAGAGAAAGTTCCTACTGTAATGTCTTTACTTCAACCACAAAAATCAGCTTTAGTTCAACCTCCATAACGTGAGGTTGTCAAAATTTTGGAAAATTAAAATTTTTTTTAGAAATTGTTTGAATGCCAACAGGCTGCTATTAGCTATGTTGCTGCCAGGATATTATAATGTGTGGGAGCAACCAGTAAAAAGTAACATAAACAAAAACAAAAGCTTGGGGGGAAATCTTTTACTGCTCAATTTTTTTTTATCAGTCTGATTGATCTGACCACAAAGAAGTAGTAAATATAAGGTATTTTTTTTCTTTTAATATTTCTCTCTCTTTCTTTCCTACCTTACTTCATGACTCTTGTTGCTTGGAGAAAAATAAGAATAATTGAATCAATGCAGAAATGAATTTGGAGTGTTATAAACCATTTATATTGGTTGTCAATAACTTTCTTAGAACCCTTCTAAGGCATTCATTTTCATTATATGTAGAAGATGAAAAAGATGGGACAGAAAGAAACTACAGTGGGAAATACATTTTTGGTAATCATCTCCTAGGAAGACACAGCATTTCCAAATTGTGTTTGTATATGATGCACCCAAACTTTGTCAACATTTGTGTTTTCATATTCAGTTAACAGCTTACAACTTTCATACATTCCCCATTTTAAAACTACCTTGAGAAATTAAACTAGTTGTAGACAAACATGTATATCTCTGAAGGTTCTAATAATAAGGCAACTTTTAACAGTAATCTGCGTGAAGCTGAGGGAGCAAGTCTCTATTCCCATCTATGTTGGGGAAGAGCAGCAAGGCTAGGGGAAGAATAAGCACAAAACCCTTGAGACATTTCTTCAGGGAGCAGGGTGTCTGGATGGAAGAATATCCAGGAGGCCATGTCTGGTGTCAGTAAAAGAGGGAAAAAGTAGCAGAAGATGATGTTAAAGAAAAGAAGGAGCAGCCAGATCTTGTAGAACTTCGTAGGCTACTGCAACAAAATGGGGAGTAATTGAAGGATTTGGATAAAAGAATAACTTCAAAGTGATGCTGGAACGGGTATTTTTGGCAGTAAATGGTCAGTGTTGTTAAGAGACAATAAGAATAATCCAGGGATAGATGATGATATCTTGAAACAAAGTGGTAGTGGTGGAGATGGTGACATAGTGGTGGAGATGATGACAAATGGTCTGACTGGATCTATTTTGACAGAATGAGCTGACATAATTCATTGATGAATTGGATATGGGATATGAGAGAAAGAGAAAGGAATTACAGCTTACAGCCTGAGAAATTGCAACTACAGAATGGCCATCAACAGAGATGGGAAGATCAAGAATTAGTTTTCAGATATGTTTTTGGTGCTTATATGACAAAGAAATGGTTTCTAAACTCTTAGTCAGTATACGGCATTGAGTAATTATTTTCATTCATATGTAAATATAAGAAAGAAAACCAAGATATGGAAAGAAATCCAGTACTAAGCCATTCTTTTTACTTCATTTATTTATTCATTCATTTACTTAATATTTACTGAAATCTCTTACACATTAAAACCATTCTGCTAGGTCTGGGACAGGTAGAAAAATGTTCAAATGTAAATTATTGGCACACATATCATTTTATAGTAATATCTGATATAGGGTAGAAATGTGATTCACTGGAACGGGTAATGTGCCAGGATATTTGGGTATAGAAAAGTGATTATGGGTTTGGGGTGATGTGTGAGATGGCCTTAAATGAGCAGGCACTTTATACTCCAGGATGAAGGTTGTCACATTAGAGGCATTTTCTTATTTGTTAATGACTTTGTGAGTTCATTGAAAGTAATCTGAAAGTATAATCTAGACTAGCCTTTCTCAAGAAATTTGAGAATTACTTACTAATGCCCACTGTAAGTAACAAATTTACTCATCTTTAATATATCTAGAATGGAAATAGTTATGTACCATTCTTGGGTGAATTGAAAATGTGTTCCTTGTTTGAGAAAGGCTGATCTATTCTGCATGGGTCCTAAATTCAAGGTTATATTTATATATAACCTAAATTCAAGGTTATAGTTAATTGAAATAGAAGAGTTCAGCTCCTTGTCAAACCTCCTCATCTAACCCACTGAGAAAATAATATGGTGGTAGGTCTGATGTCTGTTGAGCATGACATCAGGTAAGAGGCTGTAGGTAAGTGAAAATCGTAAAAGAAATAAAAGGAATTGCTCTCACTCTTGAGAGTCATATAATCTAATTGGGAAGACAAACTCAAGGACAAATGCATGAGAACAGCTTTACAATACGATCTAAATCCTGCCCAGTGATAGCATAGTCTTTGAATGTGGACAAAGGGTAGGATGGTGATTTGCATTAAGGAATAATCAAGGTTGGCCGGGCTGACTCTGAGAGGACATCCTTGAGGGTCTGGATCTCACGAAAATATTGGCAAGCCATTGATTAGTCAATTATTTAAAATTGACATCTGAGCAAGGATTTTATGAGCTAAACGATTGAGACTTTATGAGAAAGCTGATACTCAGATGGCTTCCTTGATTTTCAGAATAAATCTTCATGTACAAAAATCTTTGCTTCGCTTCTTTGTGCTTCTCAAGTCTGCTGGATTTTCCTTTCCTGAAGGCTGACATCTGTCTCATACTTGAGTTATGAAAAACTTCCTTTTCGATAGGGTCCTTTCATTGACAGGTACAAAATTTCTTTTTGGAAATCACTGAGTGCTGCCTTCACACTCTCACATCACGAAAGATGAAGAACACTCTCACATCACGAAAACTTTCAAGCAAATATAAGATCCCATGCAGACAAATGCCCCACCCCAGTGTGTGGGTAACTGACTGCTCCAGCTTTGTTTCTCGGGGTGTGGACTTGCTAAGGGATTTTGAGGTGCCACAGCTTTGACTCAGCCAGGGGCTTAAGCTCTGGCACGCTCCATGTGAGAATCTAAAGTCCTTCTATACACATTCGAAAGAATAAGGAATCGCACTGGATTTTTTCCGGTCCCCACTTTGTGTGGCATGTTGCCGAAACCAGCAGTTTGTAATGGTAAACATCTGAGGTGAGATGTCAAAGGGCAGGCGCTGTTTCACGTGAAGGCGGGATGATGGTGCAGCTTTCCGAGGGCATGTGGAGTGAGGCCGGAGGAAAGCCTGACAGCGCCCGCTACCTGAGCCCGGCATATTGAAATAGCACATAAGTGATGCATAGCATTTAATGAGTCGGGACTGAAAACTTTAATTAGCTTGTAGGGCTTTTTATTATTTTATTTTTTGTTCATTATATTTTCTGCTCAGTCTCTGTGGATGTTCTGCATTTTCATCATCAAATGACTGGCTGGCTATTTTTGTCAAACAAGAAGCCTGAAACCATCAAGTCTGAGTGTGGAGACAGTCTGCCTGCTCTGTCAACAGGATGAAAGTGAGTCTCAGGCTTTTTTAATTACAAGGATAACATGTTCGCTCATCTAATAATGAAGACGGTTAGCAATTTTAAATTTTAATAATCAATTACTGAAAGTAATTCTCCATTAAACCACAAGAGAGCCATTAAATCTCAAAAGATGGAACATGCTGTATGTAACAGTAGCAAATTTTCTATTTTTAAATATCATTAGGGAATATCTGATTGTTTCATTTCTCTGCATTTCTTTTACCTTTTTCCTCATGCAGACCATCTCATTTTCCGCAGGAAGACAGCACATGATCTTATAAATAATAAAAGAAAAACCTTGCAAGACTTGATCCAGGGGTGTGAAATATGTGCTAAGAATGTAATTTATTTCAGTCTGGCATATTTTGACTGAATAATAAGGAAGGTGACTAATTAATATTATACTATGCTGTGGGCAAGGCAGCACAGTGGGCTAATCCACGTTCCTTTCACCTCTGGAGACCTGCGTCCGAGCCTTAGAGGAGTCGCAACCGCTGAGCCGGGTTTGGGGGAGGGAGGGGGAAGCTTCAGATGTCTTTTCTTGGCTGTGGAGACCCCCCTGTCCTTTTTCTAAAACCCACCCTGAACATCAGCTTCTGCTCTAGGAGATGAGGGAAAAGACAAATGATTGCTCGTTGGCTGTGGCAATTTGGCAGACTTACATGTCAGGGGGAGAGAGCTCCGTGACAGCTTCAGCTGCCCTCTCACTGGCCTGGTTTAGCCTGCTCTCTTTCATCCCTCTTAAATACTTGAAATACATAGAATAAAAAGTGTGTGTGTGTGTGCACATGTATTCAGGTAGGGTGTTGGATAAGGGTAGGCAGAAAATAGGGAATGATTTAGAATCAAATTAACCTAAATCTCCATCAGAAGCAGCTGATTCTATTCCTGCAGGATTGAAATCTCAACTAGTAGAAAGGGACTGCGATTTATTTCTAAGGTCTTTGATGATGCTTCCAGAGGGAAGCACTTTGAGTCTACCCAGTCGTGCTGCACTTGGCACCGACTCCTATCTGGTCTGTGGGAGGCAGAGAAGTTGACTGTCAAGCGCCGTAAGCAACATGGCCGAAGACGACATTCTTCCCACCTTATCATCTTAGATTATTTTTCTAATAAGGAGTATGCCTGGGTTTCTGAACTGTGCTGACCTTTCCAATGTACCTTCCCCGGCTTCCCTTAGAAGGGAAGAGGGGATCAAATGAGAAACTGTGCTACACTAGGCAGAATTTGGTGGGGGTGTGCAGGTGAGGGTAGGGGTCAGTAAAAAAGATTTCATAGCACAGGCAATTAAGATGCAGTTCGTTTGCACTTATCCACAGAAAATTTCAAGTTTCTGGATAGTTTAGAATGCCTGTTTCTCTCTCATTCTCCTGTTTGGAATTTAATCGTAATTAGAACCGTCATCGGGGAGTAGCTGGTAGGGTGGAGATAAGGGAAATGCAGTTGACATTGGGTAATTTTGATCTTTGTGGGCACATCAGAGAGATGACTTAATGAAAAACTTAACAAGTTTTCGTGAAAGTTTAGGTTCTGATGTAAGTTTCAATTATCTGGCTGTGATGACTCTACTTAAATACTATTAGTTTTATAACTAGGATCTGTGTGTGAGAGTGGTAGGTTTCAGTTGGGGTAGAAACACTTATCACTTCCAGATCACAAAGGAAGGTTTCCAGAGCCAGCCATCCTTAGGCAGTGACATCTGTAAGTGCCGGGGGTGGAATCTTTGCGAGTGGGTTTGGTTCCACTTGATTTCTGAGTGCGTTCTTGCATGTTCTTCCCCGTCCCATTTTCTACAGAAGCAAACCTTGTCCCTAAAAAGGTCATAAATAGGAATTATTGTTTCTTTTATTTCAACCTATAATTAGAGATAGTAAACAAAGATTTTTTATTTTTGATGCTAATGCTGTGGTGTAGCAGAGCATCTAGCATTTTGGGGACATAAGTATCTAGCTTCATACTAACTACTGGCTTTTGGGGGGCTGTTTTAGATTGCTCCCCGGGGTACATGCAGGTAATTAAGCAACCTGCATTGGGTCCTCAGCTGTTTGGTTTTCAGGTCAGGCCAGCCATTCCCTCCCTGAGGAATCTTTATGCCTTCAGAATAGGAGTCAACTCCCAGTGGTTTCCCTGCAGAATATCTGATACTCCACCGACAGCTGAAGGAAAAGGCCTTTCCCAAATTCCCGTTACAGCCCCAGTCATGTTCCAGTTGTTCCCTGGGGGTGGAAAAGTCATCCCTTGCATCACTGAAGGCAGGATTCTATTTCACTGAAAAGAAAATATGGACAAGTCAGCAGGGGATGGCTCCAGGGAGTCCTCTGCTGCTCGAGGAGAAGCAGGAAACAGACTAAGGATGGAACCTTGGGGAGGCCTAATCTAACTCCCAGGGGAAGAATGGAGAGGTGATGCACTAAGGCTCATGGGAGTCAGGAGAAACAGTTAGGACAGCTCTAGCTAGAGGCTCCCAGATTACTGATAAAAATTTGAATGACTCCTGAAGATCAGAGAGGTGGAGAGCAGCCCTGCCTAGTCCAAAACAGAGGACCTCTAATTGAAAGCTTAAGGGTTGCTGCATTATGAAATTTTGTGCTATGAGACAACTGATTTTGCAACCAGGTGCAATGCAGCAAAAGTACGCTGTGGTGGAGAGCATGTGGGCTCTTCCAGTCAGACAGGGCTGAGTTTGAGTCCTAGTTCAACCATTTATGAGCTCTGTGACCTTAACCTCTTTAAGCTTCCTTTTTCTTATGTGTTAAATGAAGATAAAATAGGAAAGGGTTTTTCAAACTTCACATGATTGACATGCTAGGCTAGAGAGAATTCTTTGTTATAGAGGCTGTCCTGTACATTGAAAGATGTTCAGCAGCACTTCTGGCCTCTACTTCTTAGATGCCAGTGGCATAACTCCTCCCCCCAGGTTCTGACAACCAAAATTGACCCCAGAAGTTGCCAGTTATTACCTGGGGGCCAATGGTCCCAGTTGAGAATCATTGCAATAGTTTTTTTTTTTTAATTTGTATTAAATCATAATTGTGTACATTGGTGCAATCATGGGGCCCAATGTGCTGACAATCTGAAATATTTTCATTGAACTATTTAACATAGCCTACATGGCCTTTTAATCACTATATGAAGACATTTATAGAAGAAGTATTGAGATTCTAAGTAAAGCACCAGCACAGTCTCCGGCGTATAATAATTGCTCAATAGATTATTTACTCATGATAAAACTGTGAGAAGTATCTTTATTAGATACTAAATAAGGCAGGTATTAGGGGATGCCAATATCTTAGTCTATATGTGAATATTCCTTTTTTTAAATTTTTTTTATTTTTATTAAATCATAATTGTGTACATTGGTGCAATCATGGGCACAATGTGCTGACTTCATATACAATATGAAATATTTTCATTAAACTATTTAACATAGCCTTTATGGTCTTTTAATCACTATATGAAGACACTTATATTCTACATTTAGTAATTTTCACTTGTACCCTTCTAAGATGCACCGTGTGATCCCACCAACCACCCTCCCTCCACACATCCTCCCCCCTCCCCTCCCCTCCCTTGCCCCTTCCCCATTTCTTGTGCTATAACTGGGTTTTAGGCTTCATATGAAAGCTATAGATTAGCTTCATAGTAGGGCTGAGTACATTGGATACTTTTTCTTCCATTCTTGAGATACTTTGCTAAGAAGAATATATTCCAGTTCCATCCCAGGCTAGTGCTAGAATATGCTTAACTGGGCTTGGCCAGACTTTACCTTGAAGCCATCACCAAATCTTTCTGAATCAGCTGAGGATAGCAGGCAAAACCAGAAGATTGGTAAATTGGGCATGAGGGTTCTGTTAATAATTTCATGTTTCTTGGTGATTTTATTTGACCTGTTCTTTTACTATTCCACCATTTTGTCATTTCCTAAAGTTAATAGTTTTATATATGTCACTAGTGAGCTAGCTCTGTAGAGTGTAACTAAGGCTTTTTGAAGTACATTTCCCACCCCCATTTTCTCACCCTTTTATTGAGGTTATAATTATAAAGTTCACAGAAGATGAAAATGTATTAAAACAAAATCTTTATGATCCCCTATCCCTCCCCGATCTTTTACAACGAGGCAGTAACCAAACATTGATATAAAGATAGTAGGTGACGACGTTTTTTCTTCTATAGGTTATTAATCATCAATGTGACAGAATGTTCCTGGCTCTGAAACTGATTTCTACATACATTTTGTCTCCATCTTTGGTTAAAGGGACACCATTGAGAAATAGGTATGAGCAAAGGACCTTTTATTTTTCCTTTGTTACAATTAACATGCTAAGTTGAGTGCCGTCTCCTTCAAGGGAGATACCATCAAAGGCAAAGCATTTCCTTCCAATGATACTGTCATGACTCAAAACAATTTTCATAGGTTCTATTTTTAAATTCCTCCTCTTAAAATTCATCCCAAGCACTTGATATATTCAAAGTCAACGTTAATGTTTTAAAAATGAGAATGGCTAAGCTCGATTGTCTATCTTATTCAGAAAACTCAACTTTGAATGAATTTAAGCTGTTTCCAAAACTCCTGAGGGATATTCACAAGAACATCATGACAGGTTCTGAGCATGGCTCCAAGTGAGACAGCTGAGCATGGTTGTTCGGATGTGAGACTTTTAGAGGTAGGAAAAAGGGGTCCCAGTTTGACTAAATTCACTAATTGACACACAGGAGAGCCCTCACGGGTTCTGGCAACTAGTATATCTACCTCACAAAGGCTTGGGTAACAAATGGTGATAAGTTAAGGTATGTTTACTCTTTTGCTCTTTCTGCCAAGAGCTACTCTCTGGAGGTGCCTGTGTGCATTCTGTTCTGACAATTGCCCACTTCCCACTGGGCTCGGCCATTTGGGGTGCTCAGCCTCCCTGCCACCGAGTGTCCAGAGTGCCTGGGAATTCAAGTCTCTCCAGATGGCCACATGTGGGGGTGTCTGAAAACCTGCTTCTTTTTCTTGATCAGACTTAGGCCATACTCAGCTGGCACTCAGCCTAAAACCACCCTCACTTTTCTGTCCTGCTCTCACTTTTTCTTCTTAGGAGCACATCTTCAATGAAACATTTGCACTGGAAATGCTATTAGAGCATTTATCAAACACAAATCAGTTTCTGCCTAAATGTCCTTCACTGACTTGCCTCCCTCTTAGAATAAAGTCTAAACGCCTTCTTACAGCCTGCCTTCTTCTTACCCCTCCCTAGGGGTTTCCCTGCCTGCTTCTCCTGCTCTTCCCTACTCTCCATTTTTCAGCAACTCACGTGTGCTGTAATCATTCATTCTTAGTGGCTTTACCCACAGTCCTTCTGTCTAGAACATTCACCCCTTCCTTCTGCCAAGCTCTCTTCCTGGGCATGATTCAGACCTCAGTCTAAATGTTCCTTTCTCAGGTTTTGTGATTCCCCAGACTAGTTTAAGCCCTGCCCCCCGCCCCATCCTGTAATAAGTTCCCACAACACTAGCATTTCCTCTCTAATCAGTACGCTATTGTCTGTTTTTCCCTCTGGAATTTCATTAAGTATAGTCTGGAGACAGCCTAGATCAAGACCATTTGAGATTTTATTTAAAAAATTTCAGATTCTTGAGTCTTGCCTCCAGACCTTCTATACCCGGATATTTTGGTGTGGAGACAATAAAATAGCATTTTTAATTGGTTCTCTAAATGCTGCTTATACCCTGCAAGTTAGAGAACCATTACCCTGGTTAGTAATATTTGATATGTTGAAGTCTGTGCATACTTTGGTCTAGGTACATCTGCATCACTAAGGTCTTTTATGGTGCCTGCAAAAGTAATATTGAAGAAATATTGAAATAATATTGGAGAAATTGGCCAGAGTACCTCAATCACAGAGAATAAGAGACAGAGCCAAAGGTCCAAAAAGGGTAAAGGGGTAGAATCAGATATATAAAAAGGTCTGAAATACAGGGCTCTTGATAAAAGAATCAGCAAGGGCTCCTCATTTGTAAGGGATAGAAACCAAACAGGCTTCAGCCAGAGAAGAATTTGTTGGATCATGAACTTAAAATATTCAGGTTTAGGCATGAATGGATTCAGAGGTTTCCCAGCAGCTTGTTCTTGTGTAGGCTTACCTCCATCAGCTCAGTGACTTCAGCATATGAAGAATGTCTCTTAAGGATTACCTCCAAAGAAAGTCCTGGGGTTGACTGCATTTGGTCAGCTTGGTCATCTGACCATTCCTAAGTCAAACACTAGGTCACCCTGGGAAATGGAATTGATTGGGCTGCAACCAAAAAGTGCGAGGTAGTGGTGTCAGGTCCAAGTGATCCATATTAATGAAGGCAGGGGTGGCTTTTCAAAGAGAAATTGAGTATGTACCAAATTTCTATTATTGGATAGTCAGTTAATCAACCATTATTTACTGATTCTCATGCTGTATGCCAGATGGTTTCATACATTAACCTTACAACAGGGAACAAGGAAATTACTGCCCCTAAAAGGCATTTTATATAGGCTACAGACTCATTGAAAGTGTCTTAGGATGAGTAGACTTTGGGCAGGCTCCTTTAGATTAATGAGGAGTTAGTCAGAATGACAGGATAGAAGATGTCCACAAAGATAAACTGTTTCATAGAGGAGAGAACATAGCGTGTTGGAAGGCTTGAAATAAGAAGCACTGGTGGGAGAATGGTCCTGTCTATTTCTGTGCCCTGAGCTTCTACTAGGCGGCCCTAATGTTGTACTAGCATCACCAGACAGTGCTGGCTTCTAGATCCTGGTAACACTATCTCTGCTTTGTGTCATTTCGGCTCTAAGCATGGTCATAACTTCTTGTTACATGTGTGGGTTGCTTAAAAATTCCATTTTTGACTTTTACCTCTTCTATCACTGTGAATCCAATTTCCTATATTAAATGCCCTCTTTGAAATACCTAGAGTAGCTTCTATTTTTCTGACTATAGTAGAATTTAAAGTTATGGATGGTTACTTTGTTTCAGTGTTGATTTGGGGATAGAAAAGCTTTATTAGAGTGAATTCAAGACACTGTCTATGATTTTCTTTCCTAGTTCTTCAAAGTTTTTTGACGTGCTGGGGTTCTTTATGTATTGAATCCTAATACTACCCTTCTGTCTTTTACATCTGTTACAAATATTTTTTCAGGATTTTGTTAACTTCTTATTTCTTTCCATATTGTTTAGTAGTTGAAATTTAAGAATACTTTATAAACTATAATTATATTTCATTCATTTTGTGTAACTAAATATAAAAACACTGAAAGTATATATTCCCTTATTTTCCTAATGATTTACTTATTTAGTAGTTAAATATTTTCTACATTTAGAATGTATTAAACTAAATACTAAATAAAATTAAATACTAAGGTACAGATTTAGACTATTTTCTCCCTGCCCTTGCCAAAGAGTGAGTTAAAATTCTTTTTATTGTCAGTTTATTCTTATTGTACTCTGCACATTTCTTTACCAAGTTAATTAAGGTTTACATTTAGTATATTTTTGTGTTCTTGGCATTTAACAATAGAACAACATTTTATTGAGTGGTTTCCATGGCTTTTGAAAAACTGGTCAAAGATGTTGTACATAAATCATGTTAGTACGTACCAAGACACAATGTGATAAGCATTTTCTTGAATTTAATTTAAAATGTTTACTTATCTAATTATATTTTTCCACAGATTTACTGGAATGAATTCTCAGGAAATAAAAACCATGTTGCACAATTTACTATTTAGCCAAAAAATGAACATATTTAGCTCTATATTATTTGGCATCTAAATATTTAAGCCTTTCCTTGTAGGAGCTTAAAAAGCACCTGTTCCTTCTGCTTCCTTAAGAAAGACTTGGTTCGGGTTATCTTAGTTATTTTGATTGATCTGCAAACTTTCCCTAAATGAAATAAATCTGGAGAACACAAAGAATAACAGTAATTAAGTTCCTTAGGATACCAGTTTCAGCACAAGGCACAGTACAAAAGCTTAGAGGGAGAAATTTTGCAAATCAAAGTACTAAGTGCGGTTTGTTTAGGCTTGCCCTTTATTTGAAAAAATGTAATGCCGGGCAGCTTGGATGGCAATAATCCATGAGCTTAGTATAATTCAGGCCCATTTAATAATTTTAAACATCTAGTATGCATTAATTCATCCAATAAATAAATCAATACATTTTATGCTAAAAATATTAAGTGCTAGGGATTAAGGGTGAACAAGATGTACATGGTGACTGCCTCCAAGAAATTTCAGTCTGCTGGGAAAAATGCTTTGTTAGTTTGTTATTAATGTGATGGGGGTAATTATAGTTTGTTATTTAATGTGCATGGGAAGCATATTTTATCTAGTTTTGGTAGGTTGGGGAATACATTCCAGAAGAAGCCTAACTGGAAATCTGAAGGACGGAGTAATGGAGGGTGGAGATATGCGTGCTCTAAGGCAAAGAAACAACCTATACAAAGGCCCTTGTAAAATAGCCCATGGGACATTAGGAGAACTTCAAATCGTGATTTTGATTTGAAGGCAGAGGAGGATGAGGCTGAAGGGACAACCATAAAATCCTGTAAGTCAAATTACTATGTTCATCCTAAAGGAAGAAGGGAGGGTCCTAACCATAGGATAGAACATAATTAGATTTTCTTTTTGTAAGACTCATCTGGCCTCAGCTGAAGAACAGATCAGAAAGGAAGGGCAAAGGAGGGAGGCAGGCAGGCCAATTAAGAGTGCTTTTTCGCTTGTGCTGTGGCATCACCAAAGGAAGAGGAGTGGGCAGATTCAAGAGAGTTTCAAGAAATAGCATCTCCAGGAGTCGGTGACACATTGGGCGTGAGGGAAAGGGAAGAACGCAGGCTGACTTTGGGTTTCAGCATCACAAGAGAGTGAGTAGCAGTGCAGTTTACTGACGCGGCAACCCCAGGAGAAAGAACAGATTTGGGGGAACGTGCTGAGTTCGGTTTCAACATACATTAGGGACACCCAAGGGACCTGGTGCAGCTTTCTAATCAGAATTAGGGTACTGGATGTAGCACTCAAAGATTAAAGTGTAGATTTAGGAGTCATCAGTTTGTAAATAGAGAATCATGTCACGGACATCGTCAAGATTATTTTTTATTGTACATCTGATTTCATCGACTGAAGTGGGCAGGAAACACATACTGAGCAAATAGAACTAAGTCGTGCCCTTATTTAACTTGTGATGCACAGGTGGGGAAGTGGTGTTCTCATCTGAACAATTTTAGCTATCAATTTTTATTTTTATTTATTGGCAGTTGACAAATTATAATTGTATATATGTGGATTAAAAAGTGTTTTTACAATACATGCATATATAGAGTGTGAAATGATTGAAGGTAATTAACATATCCATCACCTGAAATACTTATCATTTATTCCTCCTGTCTAAGTGAAATATTGTACCCATTGACCAGTATCTCCACATTACCTGTGCGCCTTGCCTCTGTTAACCACTGTTCCGTTCTCTGCATCTTTGTGTTCAATTATTTTAGATTTCACATATTAGTGAGAACATGCAGTATTTCTCTTTCTGTGCCTGACTCCCTCCATAGAGCATACTTGTCTCCAGCTTCATCCCATCCATGTATTTAAAAGTGACACGATTTCCGATTTTTTAAAGGCTGAATCGTATTCATACATATCCACACCACATTTTCTTTATCCATTCATCAGATACTTACGTTGAATCTATAACTTAGCTATTGTGAATCATGGTGCAGTGAACATGGGAGTACAGTACCTCTTTGACATACTGATTTCAAATCCTTTAGATTCAGAGCCCCCCCTACTTTTTTCAATAATGGCTCTATTACTTTATATTTCCACCAACGGTACACGAGGGTTCCCATTTCCCCACATCCTCACCAATACTTATCTTTTTGATAGTAGCCACTGACAGGTATAAGATGATTATCTCATTGTGATTTTAATTTGCATTTTCCTAATGATTAATAGTGTTATGTACTTTATATACTTGTTGGACATTTGTATATGTTCATTTGAGAAATTTCTGTTCAAATTTGTTGCCATATTTTAAATCAAGTTATTTATTTTCTTGAATTCTTTGTACGTTTTAGAGATTAATCCCTTATCAGATGTATGGCTTGCAAATATTTTCTCCAGTCTCATAGGCTTCCTCTTCATTCTGTTGATTCCTTTGTTGTGAAGAAGCTTTTGTGTTGGATATAGTTCCATTTGTCTATTTTTGGTTTTGTTGCTTGAGCTTTTGGGGTCAAATCCAAAAAAATCATTGCCTAGATTACACAGTTTCCCCTCTGTTTTCTTCTAGTTTTAAAGTTTCAAATATTGTGGTTAAGGCTTTAATATATTTTGAGTTGATTTTTGCATAGATACTACTTTATCTACGATGAAGGTATGTCCCAATAAACCTATCATGAGTTGAAAATATTATAGGTCAAAAATATTTATTACACCCAGCTTTCTAAACATCATAGCTTAGCCACACTAGCTTACCTTAAACATGCTCTGGGTACTTATATTAGGCCACTGTTAGGCAAAATCATCTAATGCAAATCCTATTTTATAATAAGGTATTAAAAATCTCATGTAATGTTTTGAATATATTGCCTAGCATAGCAAGAGAGTAACCTGGGAAAAGTTCAAAATTCAAAATTTAAAGTATTGCTTCTTCTGAATGTGTGTTGCTTTTGCACCATTGTAAACTTAAAAAATCATAAGTTGAACCAACATAGGTCTGGGACTATCCATATGTGGGGTGAGATGAGGGTCTAATTTCATTCTTCTGCATGTGGACTTAGTTTTCCCAGTATCATTTATCGAAGAAATTTTCCTTTTCTCACTGAGTATTCTTAGCACCTGTTTTAACTACTGTAGCTTTATAATATAATTTGAAGTTCTCACCTGTGAATTTTTAGCAGACAGGTGCCAATTTTTGACCAATGACGTATTTGCTTAAGTTTCAATATTTTCTTAAGGAAAGAAATTTTTAGAAATTTTTTTTGTTCAGTGATATATTCAAAGACCTGGAAGACTGCCTGGCACACAGTAGTCCCTTAACAAGTCTTCAATGACTCAATGAATGAAATTCTGTACAAAAAATTAAAGTGTTCCTCTATCAGCAGCAAAGGGTCTTTAGGTTTTTAATGTTAATAAATTCAGCAAATGACTCAATTAGTTTTAAAAGGTCTAAAATTCATATCTAAAAGATGGGAATTTCAAACACAAAGCTTCAGCAGCTAAGGCGCAGAACCTGAATTGTACAGTTGATTCTTGTACCGGGTCTTACGCTGGCCAGGAGTACCCCCAACATCTCTTATTCTGAATTCTTGTAAAAGGGGGAAATAGATGACCCTGTTTTCTGCAAGCCCATCAGAATTTCCACCATGACTTCCCATGAAGCCAGCCTTCCATATTCTATTCTTCGTAATCGCTGCTCCTGCCTCTCCTTCCTTGTCTTTGGTGAAAATAGTTCTTTTTTCATACAAATTTCAAAATCGTGACTTTTGGATAAGAAATTTCAGTTAAAGTGTGTTTTCCCAATGCGTTACAGCCTCCTGCCTTTTGTTTTAAAAGAGCGAAGCAACATGGACTTGACCTTTTGACCTCTGGGCGTTCATGGAGAGACAGGAGCAGAGCAGCACAGAGGCCTGGGAGAGCTCATGACCACAAGCTGCTGTTATAGTTGGAGCCTCTAAAAGGGCAAGCCTGTTGCTAAGGAAACTGATGCTCCAGGAGGGCTAAGCATAGCAGGGAAAGAAAGGCACAAACAAGTCAAAGGCTTAGGGAGAGATGGCATAAAGCAGGCTGAGAACTTTAAACTTTTATCACTGGGAACATGTGAAAGGCTGTAGTGCTGGAGGCTGGGGCACTAAGCATCTGTATCTCTTCCTAGAAAACAACTAGCTGGAATTTAAAAGAATCCTAGACTTTATATGAACTTGGATTTGTCTAGTAGACAAGCAGAAAAACAAAGTGTCTATCAGTGTTCTGTTAATGTTCAGGAAATTTTTACCAGTTTTCCAAATTTAATCACCTTCACTTTGAATATTCAGCAGGAGTGCAGCAGATTTATAATGCTCAAGCGCATCTTTGGTTTATTTTATAGTTGAGGCTTATTATTGAGATAATGTAACTATTGATTAAAATTACGTGATATGGTTTTTTTTTATAAAAAATAATCTTTTTTCTTAAAACATACTTATGTAAGAAGTTAAGTTGTTTATATTTATATCTTATTGTATCCTCTTATTTCTTAGGAATGTGTTTTTCATAATAGTCATATATAATGTTTTATATTTCTGTTCTATCAGTTGTAATACATCCTTCTTCGTTTCTGATTGAACTCTAGTTAGTGGTCTATTGAAATTGAGGTGGGTTTGCCCTGCAACCTCAGCTCTGTAATAGATTCAAGAAAAGTCATTGCTTTTCATTTTCCCCAGTATGTTCTTGTTGTAAAGATGGGAGTAACAGCTTCTAAGATTTCCACTTGTTGGAGATAATCTGCTGACATTTTGCATGGGTAAATGCTCCTGCTATTTTCACAAGCTGAGGAGGGAGATGAAGTTTTCCTTTTTTGGTGAGTGACTCATGTAATTTTTATCTTCATCCTTTTGCTATTATTTCTAAATGATTCTGTCCAGTCTTTAACTTAGAAATATAATTTCTGAATTAGCTTTTATTCACCCTGATTATACTTTTAAAATTGAGTGTTCTTACATTTTGTTAAATTTCCAAAATATGTTTCTTGATCTCATAATATTTTGTTTAAATTATCATCTCCATCTGCTTAGAATTTTAATCCTTTTCTTGAATTTCATTAAAGTAAAAATTAAAGTTCTACAGGTTCTCTTTTTTTTGAGGCAAGTATTTGAAGACAATATTAGTTCTAATTTGTTAGACTGATCTCAGTAAAAATGCCACATTTTTTCTTACACTTGACTCATCCTGAAAAAGATAGGGGGTCAAAGTTGGTCTAATTGCTTATTGAGAGAATTCTGTCAGCGTTTCATTATTGGAGTGTGTCAGCTCTAAACTTTGTTTTTACTTTGCTAAAATATAGGTTAAATTATGCTTACAAAGTAGAAAAGGAGCTTTAATTAACAGTGCTCTGGAATCTTTGTCTCTGGGGCAAATTATATTGTTAATGTCTTTGTGATAACAACCTTATTTAAGTAGTAAAGCTTTATTTAGTAGTAAAGCTAAGAGATAGCCATGCCATTCCCTGTCACACTTTACAAACAAACAGCCTATCCCCCATCTAAGGGAAGCTAGATGTATCCTGGGAATAGAACTGTTGGTTTGTTAAAATTCTAATTACTCTGAAACTTCTTTACAACCTTCGAAATACCAACATTTCCCCCAAACAGCCATCCCGTAAACTTATGACTCTAAATTTAAGGAAGCAAAGATGTTATGCTGGCCAATTATTCCATTTTTACCCCAGTGGATGTTTCACCCTTACCTATAATTAATCTGAGATTGGCCAGAGTGGATTTGTCAGCAAAATGGTGGAGTAGGAGCTACCACCTTTGATTCCCCCCACAAAAAACGTTAATTACATGGCTATCCGCCAACAAAAATAGCCTTGGGAGGGCTCAGAGGTTCAATTAAGAATCTGCAGGAGAGGAATAAATAGCAAATGACCACACACAAATGATTTCTGGGGAGATTGGCATACCCAGACACCTGGAGGTGATCAGGAACAAAAAAGAAGAGTGGGAGCTATTAATATCAGTCATATAGCAGGTGCCTCCATGGTCCCCAGTGACCTAGTCTCAGAGGACACTGTTATCTTAAACTAACCAACAGTCATCATTGTTGCAAACCCACTGGATAGGGAGATGCTGCTATGCCTCTTACCCCTCAAATCTGTCCTTCAGAAATAATGAAGGAATAAATATGTTCTTAGACAAACACTGAGGGAGTTTATCCTTTGTAGATTTGTCTTACAAGAAACACTAAATCGAAGTCTTCAAGCTGAAACTTGAAGGTCTCTAATAAGTAACATAAATACATATGAAAGTATAAAACATTGGTAAAAGTAAGAATATGTTCAAATTCATAATACTCTAATGCAATAATGGTGAAGTGTAAAATCACTTTCCTTTGTGAAAAGGTTAAAAGACAAAAGCTATTAAAACAGTATAATAATTTGTTAATGAATACACAATATAAAAAGATGTATACAATGACATCCAGAACAACTGTGAGAAGGAGGAGAGTATAGAGTTTAGATGTGATTGAAGTTATCAGCTTAAAACAGACCTTTATAACTGCAAGATATAATATGTAAGCCTCATGGTAAACACGAAATGAAAAATAAAATAAATATACCTATAGTATATATACAAAAGATAAAGAGAAACCATACCACTATGGAAAGTCACAAAATCATAAATACAGAAAAAGTGGAAGAAAATACAAAAGGATCTACAAGACAGCCAGAAAACAATTAACAAAATGTCAATAGTAAGAACTTGTCTATTTCACCTATTAGTAATTACCTTGAATGTAAGTGGATTAAATTCTCTAATCAAAAGACAGAGTGGCTAAATGAATTAGAAAATAAGACCCAACCATATGCTGCCTCCAAGAGACTCACTTTAGCTTCAGGGAAACACAGACTGAAAGTGAAGTAATAGAAACAGAAATTCCATGCAAATAGAAACAAAAGAAAGCAGGCACAGCTATGCTTATAGTAGACAAAATAGTCTTCATGTAAAGAGAGGGCTCTTTTTGGCAGTACATATACTAAAAAAACTGCAAGAAGAGACAAGGAAGGTCATTATGTAATGGTAAAAGGGTTCATTTATCAAGAGGTTATAACAGTTCTAAACATATAGCATCCAAGACTAGAACACTTAAATACATAAAGCAAATAATAATGGATGTGAGGGTAGAAAAAGAAACCAGTGCAGTAATAGTGAAGATTTCAAAACTCTACTTTCAACAATGGAGAGACTGCACATGGAAATTAAACCTCACACTCCTGAACAACCAAGGGCTCAGAGAATACGTCAAAAGGGCAATTAATCATCTATATAACCATAAAGTGATGGACTAGACATTGGTAACTGAGAAGGGGGAAGGTGGTGAGGGATTAAGAAACCCCTCCCTATTGGGTGTGTTGTATGCTATTCTTCATGCATTAAAAGCCCCAATTTTAGCATTATAAAATTCATCCTTGTAACAAAAAATACTTCTCCTCCCTAAATCTATTGAGATTTTAGAAAGTATCCCAAGACAAATGAAGACACAACACACTAATACTTACATGATGCAAAAAAGAAGCTCTAAGAGAGCTGTTTATAGTGAGAAATGAATACATAAAAATGACAACAGACCTCAAACAACCTAATGTTACACCTCAAGGGGACTAATGAAGGACAAACCAAGCCCAAACTGAGCAGAGGGAAGAAAATGACAAGGTTCAGAGTGGAAATAAATGAAATAGAGATTAGAAACATAATGAAAAGTAAGATATATAATTGTTCTTTTGAAAGATAAAATTGACATTTAGCTATACTAAGAATTAGGGAGAAGACTCTCAAATAAAATTAGATGTGAAAGAAGAAATATTACAATTGATACTATCGTAATTCAAAGAATCATAAGAGGCCACCATGAACAATGATATCCAAAGAGATTTGGTAATATGGAAGAAATGAATAAATTTTAGGCAAGTATAAACTACCAAAACTGAATCAGAAAAAAAAAATCTGAATATACCAATAATGAGTAAGCAAATTGACTTGGTCATAAAAAAAAATCTAATAAAGAAAAACCTGAGGATCATATAGCTTTATTGATGAAGTCTACCAAGCATTTAAAGAAGAATTAATGTCAATTCTACTTAAACTATTCCCAGAAATTGAAGAGGAGGGAATATTTCCAAATTCATTCTATGAGGCAAGCATTACCCTGTTACCAAAACTACACATAATACAGAAAAAGAAAACTATAAGCCAATAACCCTGATAAACATGAATAGAAAATACTCAATGAAATATTAGCAAACAAAATCCAACAGTGTATTAAAATAATCATATACCATGATCAAGTGGAACTCACCTCTTGGATACAGGGTGGTTCAACACATGTAAATCAGTAAACATGAAATACCACATTAACAGAATGAAAGACAAAAATCATATTGTAATCTTCATATAGAAACAAGCATTGTACATTATTTACTAAGCTTTTATAATAAAAACAATGAACCTAGTATCGAAGGAATTTACTTCAAAAAAAAAAATTAAGGCCACATATTAGAGGTCCACAGCAAACATCATACTGGTCTTATTCTGTTTGTCCTGCCACAATCTGAGGGTGGATAAGTCACAAGTGACAAAAGTTTATTTTCTCACAGTTCCGGAGGCTGGGAAGAGTAAAATAAATTGCCGGCATTTGGTGTCTGATGAAGGCCTTCTTGATGCATACTCACATGCAGAACAAATCAATGCAGTGATTTTCAAAAGGTGGAGGAAGAAGGGCAAGGATGACTGAACCCTGCATTGAAGTCTCCTTAAAAGGGGCCTCAATCATGCAGGAGAAACCTTCATGACCACAATCACTTCCTAAATGGTTCACTTCTTAATACTACTACCCTGGGGATTAAATTTCAATGTGAATTTTGGAAGAAACAAAACTTTCAAACCGTAACTATACTCAATAAAGAAAAGTTGAAAGATTTTCCTGTAGTATCGGAAATAAGACAAGGCATTACACTTTCGTGAAAAAGAACTCATCACTTATCATCAGGGAAATGCAAATCAGAATCACAAGAGTATACAATCTGACACCTGTTAGGATGGCTCTTATCAAAAAGTCAGAAGAAAACAAGTGTTGGTCAGAATGTTGGGAAAGTAGAATCCTCAGATGTTGTTGCTGGAAATGTAAATTGGTACGGTCATTATGCAAAGTGGTATGGAGGCTCCTTAGAAAAATTACAAATAGTACCTGCACTGCTGGTGGGAACTAATTGCAAACTAATACAGTCTTTTTGGAAAGAAGTATGATCTAAAAGTAAGCCTTCCATTTGACTCTGCAATCCTATTACTAGGTATCTACCCAGAAGAACAAAAATCATTTTACCACAAAGACACTTGCACTAGAATGTTTATTGCAGCTCAATTCATAATTGCCAAGTCATGGAAGCAGCACAAGTGCCCATCAACCCACGAATGGATGAACAAACTGTAGTATATGTATACCATGGAATATTATTCACCCATTAAAAAGATGGAGACTTTTGCATCTTTTACGCTTTCCTGGATGGAGTTGAAACACATTCTTCTTAGTAAAGTATGGTAAAAATGGAAAAATAAATATCCAATGTACTCCATACTAATAGGAAATCAATATATAAACAGTTGCATGCTCATAAGAACAATAAAATACTAATATAGTCCAGTTTGGGGGTAGAGGAAAACTGGAAGGGGAAAGGGGGGAGAATGTTTGGCAGAAGAAGGGAGGGAAAGAGGTGAGATCTCACCCAAAGTGCACATTGTGAGGGTGTTTAACACTCCCCTGGGTGAGGGGCGCTTCTACAAATGGAACTTTACCCTGGAAGTGAGAACAATGTAACCTAAAAATTGCACTCTCATATTAATTTGAAAAAATAAAGTACGAGAAAAAAGTACCTTATGATCCACCAATCACACTTCTGGGCATATACCCAAAGGTGATAAAATAGCTATCTCAAAAGGATAGACAGATTTCCATGCTCATTGCATTATGATTTGCAATAGCCAAGACATGGAAAAAACGAAGGGTCAGCTGAATGAATGAATAGACAAAGAAATCTATCTGTCTATACACATATGTACATGCGAACATACATACTATATAGTATTTTTTAGCCTCAAAAGAAAATCCTGTCATTTGGAAATTCTAGGTGAACTTGGACAATATTATGCTAAACAGAATATACCGAACACAAATAATACACCATCTCACTTACATGGGGAATATTTAAAAGTCAAATTTGTATAGGTGGGAGGAAGGTAGTTACAAGGGGGTCAGAGAGATGGGTTAAATAGGGAGATGATGCTAAAAGGGAATAAACTGCAATTGTGAGATGAGTAAGTTTTGGAGACCTAGGGTAGAAAATAGTGACTGTAGTTAATAATAACATACTATACACTTGGAAGCCACTGAGAATAGATCTTAAGCACATGGAGATGTTAATTGATTATGAAAATTATTTTACAATGTACATGTATTGAAACATTAAAACATATCTACAGGGTGGCCATAAAGTTTGTGTGCAATTTAAAATAGTGTGCAATTTTCTGGATACCTTGTATATACAATTTTTATTTGCTGATTATATCTCAATAAAGCTGAAAAAGATTACGGATGATTTTTTAAAAATCTGAGTTTGGCCATCTCTCCATCTCTCTGCTTTTATTTGCTCTATATCCCTCTCATTTTCTAAACTTATATGAAATTCTCTTTCTTTTTCTTTCATTTGTCTATTCTGGTGGCAATTTGGAAGTGGAAAGAAGAAAGGGTAGATTTTAATAGTGTGTGTTTAATTTCTATCTTAATCCTCAAATCTTTTCTCCTTTCCCCTCCCGGTTTCTAGGCTGAATCCTGGGATTGGGGCCTCTCTGTTTTTTTAGTGTAGATTATACTTTCCACTTATTTAAACATTTTAGGTATTAACAAAGGAAGCACATCAGTATTTATTAGAGCGTGTAATCTACAAAACAATACATTTCAGTTTATTGACATTGGTCTTCTTGCTAGCAAATTACAATGGATCCTGCAAAAAGTTACCTGTTCTATGACCATTCTATACAGGAAGACAGTCTCTAAGCAAAATATTTGATAATACTCATTAGAAGTAAATATATCAAATATAAATATTTGATAATCCTCTTTAGAAATGCAAGTCTATGGAAGGTTGACTGTGTTAGAATTTATAGTCCTTCTTTCCATGTATTGCATCTTAGAATGAAATCTTTCGTAGAACTACAGCTCCAAAATGTCAAGTTTTGCTATTGCAAAAGGTCTGAAGTCTGCGGGATGTATTATAATGCAAATCTGCTGAGCAATGATGAGCCTCGAAAACTTGCTGTCAGAGAAAATTAGAAATAGCTTCACACTACCAAATTAAGAAAGGAATTTGGCAATATATTTTGGTTGCCTGCCTGATGTTTAATATCACTTGAGGGAGTGCCTGCTTTTAATGAAAAATAGATTTGTGGAGGGAAAGACAATTTTTATTTGTTCCTTTCTCAAAAGTAAAGATTCTGGCTAAAGAATCTGGCAACTTTTTCTAGAATATAAAAGCTCTTCTCACAAGTTAACACATTTCATTATTTGAAGAGGAGGACCCTTATTTTATTCTCATCCAACCTATATAAGACTGTTTACGGTGTTAAACAGTAAAGAAACCACAGGTTATTTTCAAGTGCACTGGAGTAACTAGGAACATATAATGCCTGTAGGTAGAGAGACCTCTAGGTAAATCTCTCTGAGCTTTAGTTTCTCATCTGTAGTGAAACTAACATTATCTACGTCATAGGACTGCTGTGGGGATGAAAGAAGATAATATATGTAAAAACACCCAGCCCTTTCCCTCTTATAAGGTCGGAGCTCCATGAATGACAGCTTTTCTTGTCTTTTTTATTACTTATTAGTTCTCTTAGTCCATTCTTTTTTTTAAGTGTCCAAGAAAGGTAATTAAAAGAAACAAGTGAAGGGAAAATGTTTAGGAATAATAGAGATTTTAGTTTAGGCTGATGATAGAGCAGGGAATTCTGTTTAGCGTTTTCTGTTTCTACACGAAACAAAGCAAAGCAAAATGAAAGGACAAATAAAAAGCTCTGTAGCCTGGCAAAACATGCGGTAATAATGTTAGCATTAGAATCAACTCAATAAAAATAAATTAGGATTCCAAATGGAAAGGATACCTCAGTTTTCACTTTAATAAGGTGTTGTTTTTTTGCAATGGTGGATCAGTAACATCCTCTCTGTGGAACACGCCTTTTCCTTGAGCACTTGCCAGTGTGAGGTGCAGGCGAGGGAAAGAGCAGCTTTTGTGAAACCAGCCATTAAATTCGATTTATGCATTCTTCCCATTTTCCCCATTTTTTGGATCAGAGCTGTGGTTTGGATTAAGTTCAGAGGAAGAGGTTTGTTGAGAAGTCGAAGAGTTTATATGATTTCGGAAATTGTGGAAACGCGTGAGTTTGCTGCAGTCTCTTCTTTGTCCCCCACTCCTCCTTTCTGTAGGGAAGTCCAAGTCCTTTCAATCTGGCCACCTCAGTCTTGCCGTCCTTCGCCTGTGCGTCTCACCATCTTCCCTTACCCTCTGCAGCTCAGTGAGTCTCAGCTTCTGTCATGCCTTTGAACCTGAGGTATGCTCTTTTGCAATCCTTCATATGCCGTTCTTTTCTCTGCAGAGAAGACACTTCTACATCCTCCCCGCTTTGCCTTGACTGCTCATCACAAACTTTCAGCTCACAAAAATCACTTACAAGCCCTCCGAGAAGCTCTCTGTGACCTTCAGGTCAGAGCTAAGTTCTCTCCTCTGTGGGTGCACATTTGTGTTATAAAACATAGTACATTGGGCTGTAGTTGGCTGTTTGTCTCTATGGCTCACTATTCCTGAATGCTCACGATAGTGGAAACCATGTACATTTTTGCGTCTTAATTGCCAAACAGTGCCTGGCATATAAGAGAACTCAATAAATATTTGCTGGACCAATTCATTTGAACTTTACCTTGAAGAACAAATAGAAATTCGTGCCGGCCCGTTATAGCACAGCTTTGATTTACCATTTGGCTATTCCTAATCCTTTCTTGCCAAACCTGTATCATCTCTTTTTCTGAGATCTGGGTTTTAAGTAAAATAGTAAGAATCTTCACAGCAAAGTAATGGAAGTTAAAGTTAATAGCATAAAGAGGAGGTAAAACGGCTTAGATTTTGGAGTTAGGCAAATCTGTGTTTAAATCCACCCTTATAGGTGGTGATCCTTAACAATTTATCCATGTAAGACTTACATTCATCATTTATAAAATTAGAATAATGATGTATATGTCAAAAGACTTAAGAACAATTCTCTGAGGTATTTGATGTGCAATTGGCTTATTGGACATTATGGACTCTCATAAGGTGTGTAAGTAGGAAGCATTCTAATTTTTTTTTCATTATTTCTTTTCTTTCAGTTTTTGGCTGGGGCTGGATTTGAACCCGCCACCTCCGGCATATGGGGCCAACACCCTACTCCTTTGAGCCACAGGCGCTGCCCTCCTTATTTCTTTAAAGTTGTGTTGACTCCTTCCTTTCCCCTGGTTGAGATCTCAAAGAGATGACCATAGGTTTTCTGATCTTTATTAAATGTGAATGTGTAGTCTCATCTTCAGGTAGGCAAGAGGCCAGTCCATTTGCCTTTCTAAACAGTTTCTCATTTAATTATGAGTTTTTTCTCTCTCTGAGCTGAGCTTGAGATAACATCAGCTTAGGAAAACCTCTGGAGAGGAGGTTATGGTGACCTTTTTCAATGTTTTCTTCTCCTCTGTGTCACCATGCTGTCTCTGCTGTTACAGGGCAGAGCCCGGGGAAGGGAGGAAGGGGGGGGTGGTAGAAAGTTCTTTTTTCATAGCATACTTTTTACCTGGTATTGGTGCCTTTCTAATGAGGTAGAGGATCTTCTGTGTTTCTCAGAGGATCTTGTTTCTAGGGCTTGCCTGTCTGCTGTCCCTGATGGAAGTGGTGTTTCCTGGCTGGCTGCTCAAGAGCCCCTCAGCCCATTTCTGTCTTCTCCAAACAACGTTCTCAGGTGCAGCCTCCCCTCTCTCCTGGACAGGATTTCTTCCAAGTTGACTCACATCTGGTTGCTTTCTCTGGTGTCTGTATCTCTCCTTGTCCTTGAAACTAGAAATTCTCAAAGTACAAGATAATTCATCTTTTTTCAATAAGAGCAGGATATGAAGACTTGGTTTTACACAATAGAGAGAGTAGAGGGAACAACTATTATCTAGTTTTGATGCAGGATTTATAATACTGTTTGTTTATATTATGACCTTTAATCACATCTATTCTGTCATGCCAAACTGCTCTAAGCAACTTCTTGCCTTTAGTTTTTTTGTTTGTTTGTTTTTTTCTTTTTTGGTTGGGGAGGAGAGATGTGGGAGAGAGACAGAAGTTAACAAGCCCAGTGTCCTTCAAACTTCAGAGGACATCTGCCAAGAACTCAGAAACCCAGCTTACCTGGATGGAGAGTGGAAAAGGGAAGAAATAGCATCTTGCAATGCTCTCACTGAAGAAATGCTTATGTTCTGGAATCTTCTCACCGATTGTCATGTATCCCTAGGTGTTTATGCCCTTAAGGTGACCCAGCGTTTGCTGGCCACCTGTTAGATGGTCTGTATCTCTCTTTAGAATATTGGATACTCATCATCCTTTGATTTCAGGCTTGGGGTACCAGCCAAAATTAACACAATGGGGAAAACATCCTAGTTGAGATCTGGTTGCACATGTAAAATTTACATATAATGCAGTTAATTAATAAGTGGTTGTAGTAATTAGCTTGTTATTAAAGCAAAGCAGGTGCGTCAGCATCAATTCTCTCATACTGAGTCATTCTCCTGTGAAGAGTGGTGGGAAGATTGAAGAGTTGTATGTTAAAAAAAAGGAAGGATGAAAGAGGGCTCTGGCTATCTGTGCCACGATCACCACTTAGTAACACCCCACTCCTGCTAGACAAAGACATAGCAAGAAAGAATTTCCCTGTCCTCAAATATGTTGGGATTTTTATATTACATGCTATTTCGATGAAATCTCCTCATATCTTTCCTTTTGCCCATTTGCTTGGAAAATTCCTGTTTATTCTTGAAAATCCAGAAAATGTTTAATTATATTTAAGAATTTTTTCAGTTCATCTCCAAGAGTTGGCCTTCCTTTATACTCAGCACTCCATGAGAGCATTAAGTTGAGATTTAGCAAATTAGTATATATTTTTATATTTATGAGATTTGTAAGAGGGAGAATCATACCTGAGTGCACAAGTGGGAATATGCAAAAAGTGCTTTGGCTGTAATGTAATATTGGTGGAAATGCTATGGCTGGAACGAAATCCACTAGGAGGGATGTTTATTCAATGTTGCTACTGTCTTCTCTTCTACTGAAGTAATTCAGCCTACTGTATATTTTACCCACCTCAACTTTAAAATCCATTCTAGGCAAACTAGCAGTGCTTTTCCACAAGCAGAGCCAGGATATGAAGACTTTGCTTTCTACACAGTAGATAGATTAGGGGGTGGTATTTTCTGCTCTTGATACAAGATTTATAATTCAGCTTGTTTATGTTACAACCTTCAATAGGTCGATGAAAATAATCAACTCAACGTTTATAAAAAATAGGAATGCTACTGTTTATAAAAACACTGATATTCATTATTTTAGTTCTTACTATAACACTATGAGATAGGGAGAGTGGAGAGTCTCATCCTTAGAATGAGAAAATTAAAGCCCAGAGAGTTTAATAACTTGTCAGGCATCACGTAAGGAAGAAATATTTCACAGATTCATTATTCGAACCAATTCTCCTCACTCCAGGTCCAGTGTTCTTTTATTATACTAAGGCTCAATTTATAAGTTATATAATTAATAATAACAGAAAAATGTACACATAATTTTTACTGGAACAAATCTATTACACAAATCTATTTGTAGGTACAATTACCAGGTTGCCAATATTCAAGGGAAAAAAAGATGTTGAAATATTTTTTTAAATTTATACCAGATTTTCCTAGTTATATAGCACTTAGTACTTTATGAAAAGTGTTTCCATTGTCTCCACCAATTCTCACAATAATTCAAACTCTAAGGCTTACTCTTCCTTTATTATTAACTCATAAATATTCTAAAAATAGGCATAAATTCAAGCATTTTTTGACATTCCATAATACAGAAACTTGGTAACAAGGCTCTGGGAAAGTGAAACTATAAATTATAGTGCCATTTATAGCTTTGAAACAGGACTATTGTCCTTTCTCCCAGTGGTAAAGTGACTGTTCATCCATTCATTTACTGATTAATTGTGGTTCAATCCCTGTATAAGAATGTAGAGAGGACATGAGAATTAATAAAGTTTATCCTTTACCATCAAGTGTTTAACTTGAGATTCAAATATACTGGGAGACATAGATAATACAAGTATTTAGTATGATAGAATAAAAGACTAAAATATTTTTAAAAGTTCTATGGAGAGAGAAAATAATATCACCTTGGGAAATTAAGGAGGATGTTTATATGGGATCTCAAATAATATAGGCAAGTAAAAAATGAAATGGAAAGATCTTCTTGTGTCAGTGAATAACCTGATCAAAGACAAAAATAGAAAAGCACGGGCTGAGTTTTGAAAATAATGGCTTGGATTATAGAATGTCTGACAAGGAGGCAGAAAGGGTCTGGAAGGTTATTTGAGGCCAGACAGTGAATGGCCTTGACTATCAAGCTAGAAGATGGATTTCATTCAGGGCACAATGAGGAGCTCGGGAAGGGTTTTGATGGACACAACCTTTCTCCTGAAGGACAGTATGGATGGTTTGGAGCTACGTTCTGTAAACTGTTTGACATATGAAAAGCAGAGGAAGCATCAGTTAGAGTGACAATAATTGTACGTTTGATAATCTCATTCTTCTTAAAAATGCTTCAATGGTTCCTGCTGTCTGCAGGGGAAATTAAAACATTTTGACGTGCACGAGGGGATACCACGTTCTTTCTCTTTTCTGCCTTTCCACGTATTGCACTTCACTTATTGCAACATGAGATGCTCTCTCACTGGAAATACCTTCAGACACGCCTTTTCCTCTGCCAGGAAAATGCTTCCTCTGCTGTCTTATCTGACTAACTTCAAGAATATGTGTAAACTTTATTGCTTCAGGGAGATCTTGTTTTCCCTCCATAAAATAATAAAATCTCGCTGTTGTGCGTCCCCCTAGTACCATGAACTTCTCCTGCTCTGATGCTTATCATGTTTTATTATAATTCGTTGTTTAATTGTGTATCTTCCCAGTTAGACTACACATTGTGTGGGATCAGGAACAGCATCTGCCCGGGTGAATAATGCATCCCCAGTGCAGTACCTGGTTTGTGGAGGTTGCTCTCAAAATAAACGCCTATCTGTAGACAAGGTCGGACAACTAAGTTCACAAACTCATCCCAGAAAAAGGGCTACATACCTCATTGCTGAATATCACTGTGGTCGCCTTTGGGACTGTCCTTGGGAAACTGTGCACTGATGACAGCACCTGGCTCACCCTTCACAGCAATTTTGGAACTCTCTGGAATGACCATCAGAACTGTCATCATATGAGGTCTGACAATGAAGTTCGCAAACTTGCCCTTGTGTATGTACGTTGGCAATGCTGTACAAATGACGTGATAAGTTTTCATGACCTCACAACTGTGTTTGGGCCACTGTGTGGCAGTGTTCATTATTGTTGTTGCATGTTTTTGTGTGCTGTGCAATGGCTATTCCAGAAAGAGTTCCAAAATTTCTCTGAAGGGTGGGCTATACGCTGGCACTGGTGCGTGGCTTCCCAAGAGGAGTACTTCAAAGTAGTGGTAGTCAGTAATGAGATATGTAGCATTTTTTTCTAGAATGAGTTCACAAAATTGTCTGACTTTGTATATGTGTGTGCCACATATAGAAAAATCCTAGAGTAGCAGAAAAGATGTGTATGCTCTTTCATAATTAAGAATTAATATATTAATGACAAGTAAATAGTTTAATAAGTTGCTGATATGCCTTTCTTTTTATAGATTAGAATGAGCAAGAGTTTTGGTGAGGTGACTAAAAGTATAAATGTTTCTGTCTATGATGCTAACTGTTCATACTTTGCTTTTGAGAACTGTTATTTTTCTGGGCATTGGAGGATGAGAAAAGTTCTCCCCTTGTCATGTAATTTACATGTATGTGTCTCCTCTGTCGTCATCATCATCATCGTCATCATGACAGCTCTCATGGGCACTTGCAATGTGCTTGCCTCTGTGCTAAGAGTTGTATCCAACTTATTTCCCTGAATCTAAGCAGTAGTGTAAGGTATTCCCTATTATATATAATGTCATAGAAGAAAAGGCAAATTAGAGAGATTAAATAGCTTGCTTAAGGTTATTGAAAAAAGTTGACCTCATAGAAGTAGAAAGTAGAATAGTGGTTACTGGAGGCTGGGAAGGCAATTGGGAAGAAGAGAATGGGGAGCAAGAGGTTGGAAGTTGGCTAAGAGATATAAAATTATGACTTAAAGGATAAAGTTCTGTTGTATAGCACTGTACAGTGACTATACTTGACAATAATCTATATATTTTCAACTAGAAGAGTAGATTTTTAATTTTCTCAACTCAAAAAATGATAACATGTTGGAGATGGATATACTAATTACCCTAATTTGATCGTTATCCATTGTATGTATATATCAAATTATCATGCTGGGCCCCCCAAATATGCATAATTATGTGTCAAAATAATGATAAAAGCAAGAAAAGATTACACAGCTAATGAGTGAAAAAGCTGGAATTGAGCAGCAGATCTCCATAATTTCTTTTTTATTTTATTTTTTAATTTTTAGATCTCTGCAATTTCTAAAATTGTTCTTAAACACTGAGCCATGGCCTTTCCTCCATATAGTCATTTCTAAGCTCAGCTCCACGAGTTTAGCTTACATCAATATTTCTAGGTAAGAAAACCATAGGTCTGAAGTTTGGGTTCTTGTCCAAGGTCCAACTGTAATCAACAGATACACAAGTTCATAGACAAGCTTGTTTTCTAAAGCTGCACATCGGTGTCCTAGGGGTTTCCTTCCTCACCCCTATCATGTCTTAAGCCTACTCTTCCCCTTCCTTCCTACCTGGTCCCAAATCCAGCCTCTCTTCTTACTGGCTTCAGGCGTCAGTTATCAGGAATGGACCTCAGATCAGTGAAGCCGAATAAGGGTATGAAGAAAAGTGACCCTTCTTGGTGTGGGGTCAAGATCAATGCATTAAAACTCTGTAAGCTGTTTCTTTTCTCCTCTTTCACTTTTATAAGAACAATGTGAAACGGGTATGAGGAGAAAATGTAAGTTCATGGACAACTGGATCTGAGCATCTCAGGGACTAGGCAGGCACTGGGAGGGAGAACTTAACTTTGTAAGAAAATGGGGATAGAGCCTGCCAGGGACAGGGAAGAACTGTGGTCCTCAAATGTGAAAGGATTGAATGGGTCGGGACTTGTAATGGGGGCTAAGAGCAAAGTCCAGTGAAATGAACTGGAGCCTACAGCAATTGCAAACGGAACAGTGGGTAAGTTGAGGGAACAGTGAAGGGAGAAATCAGGCAAAAGTTCTCTATTGGTTGAAATGAACAGAATCTCTCTAACTCCCACTGTAAGAAGAAAAGGAGCTTATGTTAGGTGCTAGGGACTGTGGCAAGGAAGTTTATGTACATTAAATTCACTGGAGCCAACTACAGGTGACGTTATCATCCCCTGTTTTTCAGAAGAGAAAAAGCATGATTTGCAGCATGATATTTGAGTTCAGCCAGCAAGCGCTATGATAAAATGAGAAAAGATGGTGAAACAGTCATTTTTTTTTAAGTACATGTATTTTATTATTCTTCATTACATTATTTCCCCCCCACCCCCCAGTGGTAAGACAGAATTTATTTACAGAAAAGAATACAGAAAACACTAAAGCTCCTGGTAGAGGGAGAGAACTCAAGTGGGGAGAGAGAAGCTCTCTCCCTTTCTCTCCTGGTCTTTCCCTGTCTCCTCCTTTAGGCCTTTAGTCTCAGGGTATATATAGGTGTATATATATATCCTTGGCCAGGAAACGAATGAATACAGAAATTCACAAGAAATTGACCTAGGCATAGGAAATGGGGGTTCCACATTTAGTCCTAAGTGTAAAGTGAAGGAGACACCAAGGTACAGGTGTCTCCTCAGCAGTTGTCCAGCCTTTTTGGCTATTGGAGCCTCCGGTGGGGGTTGGAGGTCCCCCTCCTTGCCTGTCATCCAGCCCGCTGGTTCCTCAGCTGGCTGCCGCAGCACCGACACCCCCAAGGAGGAGGCGGCAGGTCCGCCAGCTCCACTGAGCTGGCTAGGATGCCAAATGTCCTGCATCAATTCTCCCTCTCCGAGTAGAAACTCTAACTGCTGTTAGGGACAAGGGGCGAAGACTCGATCTAACTGCTTCCTGTTGAATCGGGCGAAGATAGAAGGGAGCAGTTAGGGTTTCTCCGGAGGGAGAGTGATACAGGGGTTCATGGACTGGAACTATCTTTATTGCTTGTGGCTTGATGACATTTCTGGAAAACATAAATCTGATTAGTATAATCAGTAATAGGCAAAGGTGGAGCAGCGTCAGGTCAGAAGCACTTATTCAGTGATGCTAAAAGAAAACCATATTAGGATTTTTCTTGCTGTTTCCTAAATAATAACTTCAAACTTTCTTTTGGCTCACAAGTGTAAGTGGTCTGTGGTTGGCTGTCTTCAT
>CAUYRH010128754.1:0-10130 GCA_963574655.1 Perodicticus potto | reverse complement strand
GCCCAGCAGGGGCTGGGTACTAGCCTTGACTGTCGAACTCAGTCCACCTGGGGCAAGCACTCTACCACAGTGGTTGCTGTTAGAGCCAGGGGTTCTGCACCCTATTCTGTCAGACCCAGGCCAAACCCAGCCTGAATTGAGAGTCAACACCACCACTGGCCAGACATAGTCATAACTAAGGGACTGCTCCTTCTCCCACTGAGTATCCCTTTCTTCCCACACCCTCTTTCTTCCCCATTAGTCACAGATTCCATCCTGATGGTTGGTGGTCCACACTATGCCCAAATCTCTCAGGAAAAGACCAAACACTCTACGCTTTGCAGGGGGAAGAACTTTAGACCACCATGTGAGGGAGGAAGGGTGGATTCGGAGTTTGGACTTGTGGGGGAAAATATCTGTTCAATTTTAGGCCTGGTGGGTTGGTGTCTAGGTTCATAAGTGGGACCTCCTTAGAGATAGAGACCTGGTGTTTAGCAGCTCTCTCTAGTGAGGTAAAATGAGAGGTTTTTTATTCCCTGCTCACTTGCAGATAGCTTGCGGCAGGCCTCCCACTTGGGGGAGGGTTCTTCCTTCCTGTAGTCTGTAGACTTTGTACCTGTAATTTGTTTTCTTGAATGCTCTTCCTTGGAGTTACAGCTTGCCAAATTTTGTTCTTGGCTCAGCTCCCCACCTTTGGCTTCATAGAGTCCAATTCCATCTAGTTTTTCTTCCTCTGGTCAGGAGCCTCTGCTGAGGGTTGCTACAAGTCAGCCATCTTCCCAGAGTTCTCAAAGTTCAGGTTACTCAAGTTCAGTTCTCCCCTAGAAACCTTATGAATTCTTTGGACTTCAAAGCTCACCAAGAAAGGGAAAGCTTATTCTTTTTTTTTTTTTTTTTTTGAGACAGAGTCTCAAGCTGTCACCCTCGATACAGTACTGTGGCATCACAGCTCACAGCAACCTCTAATTCCTGGGCTCAAGCAAGTCTCTTGCCTCTGCCTCCTAAGTAGCTGGGACTACAGTTGCCCACCACAAGGCCTGGCCATTTTTTGGTTGCAGCCATCATTGTTTGGTGGGCCCGGGCTGGATTCAAACCCACCAGCTCAGGTGTACGTGGCTGACGCTTTAGCCTGTTAAGCCACAGGCGCTGAGCTGGAAAGCTTATTCTTGAGTAAAGTTCCCCTGTTGTATTTTCATTGAAATTTTCTTCCACATGTGCATTAAAGTACTGACTAATTAGTTTTAATTTGATATTGAACACAAGTGTTTGTTTCTCCATTCCTGTAAAATCATGCAAAAGCTAAATCTCAGAGTCTAGATATCAGAGTTCAGATGGCACTAGAGGTAAAACAAAGCAATAAAGGTCTACCCAAAAGAATGAACAGAAACCTACCACATGCATCTACACTTCTAATAAATGCGAGTGTCTTGAATGTCTCACTAAAGAGACATATATTGGTTGAATGGATAATAAAATACAAACCAATTATCTTCTGTCTCCAGGAAATACATCTAACCCTCAAGGACTCATTTAGAACCCACAAAGTGAAAGGTTGGAAAATAATATTACATGTAAATGGAAACTAAAAGTACTCTAGTGTAGCTATTTTTATATATGACAATAGAGACTTAAAATCAAGAAAGTAAGGACAAAGATGATCACTATATAATGGTAAAGGGAACAATCCAACAAAAAGACTTAATAATATTAAACATTTATTCACCCAACACAAGAGCACCCAGATTCTTAAGCAAACTACTTGAAGTAAACAGAATGATAAACATCAACATCACAATTTCTGGGGACTTCAACATCCCACTGACAGAACTGGACAGATCCTTCAGACAAAAAAATAAACATATAAACAATGGATCTAAACGAACTCTAGAACAAATGGTCCTAACAGCCATTTACAGAACATTCTACCCAAAAATGATTGAATGTATGTTTGTCTCATCAGCACATGGAAAATTATGTAAGATTAATCACATCCTAGGCTACAAAAAATGCCTCAACAAATATAAAAGATAGGAATTAGGCTCAGCACCCATAGCACAGTTGTTACGGCACCAGCCACATACACCAAGGCTGCTGGGTTCGAATCCTGCCCAGGCCAGCTACACAACTATGACAACTGCAACAAAAAATAGCCAGGCTTTGTGGCAGGTTCCTATAGTCCCACCTACTTGGGAGGCTAAGGCAAGAGCACAGCACTCTATCGAGGGCAACATAGTGAGGCTTTGTCTCAATGTAAAAAAAAATAGGAATTATACCTGTATCTTCTCAGACTACAGTGCAATAAAGCTAGCAATCAATTCCAACACAAGCATTTATTCTTAACCAAAGTCATGAAAACAGAACAATCTAATGCTGAATAATTGTTGAATTGATGAAGAGATAAAGATAGAAATCAAAAGATTCTTTTAACAAAATGAAACAAGAACACAAGTTAGCAAAAGCTGCCCTGAGAGGAAAACTCATAGCCTTAAACACCCACATCAAAAAGACACAAAGATCATAAATCAACAATCTAAGAATCATCTCAAGGAACAGGAAAAGGAAGAGCAACCCAATCCAAAAGAGAGCAGAAGAAAAGAAAAAACCAAGATCAGAGTATAACTAAGTGAAATTTTGATAATCTTTAGAGCTTCCTTTGTATGTGACAAATTGCTTTTCTTTCACTGTCTTCAAAATTTTCTGTCTTTTATTTTTGACAATTTGATTATAATGTGTCTCAGTGAATTCACCCTTGAGTTATATTTGTTTAGGGAACCTCTGAGCTTCATGAATTAGAACTCCATATATCTTCCAAGATTTGAGAGATTTTCAAATTATTCTTGAAATAAGCTTTCTGCTCCTTTTGTTTTCTTCTTATGGGACTCTTATAGTGTTTCACTTAGTATGCCCATAAGAACTGTAGATTTTTTCACTCTTTATAATTCTATTTTTCCCTGTCAGATAGAATAATTTCAAAAGACTTCTCTTCAAGTTTGTGGATTCTTTATTTTTCATTTTTTCATGATTGAATCTGCTATTATAGTTTTCTATTGCATTTTTCATTTCATTCGTTGTATCCACTGCATTTTTCGGGTCCAGTTCTTTTCATTTTCTATCCTTCTTTTTCCTTCCTGTTTCTTTCATTGATGCTGTCACATTTAAGGGAGCAGTTACTTCTTCCAGACTTTACATACTGTCTTCAGTGGGAAGAGATGTTCATTTTTGAGTAGATGCAAGGGCATTGGGTGAATGAGTATGGTACCTTCAGCTCATGGTAGGACACAGTGGCATAATTTCCATGCAGCTCTATCAGCTGGGGTCAGCATGAGTGAAGACAACCTGAGTCCTCAGTGTCTAGGCTATGAGTATTAGTGTGGGTAGCACTGGTAAAAGAGTTGTTGGGAACCTCAATGTAAATAGCTGCATTTTCTCCTTTTCCTCTGTTGGGGATAATTTCTAACTAAGGGGATTTCTCTTGGCACCAGGTATGGTGTGTAGGCATGCAAGCAGCAATAGCAAACCAGTGTTTGGCATTCAGAGTAGCTGCATATCTAGGGATCTGTGTTCAGTGGCACATGGAACTCCTGTGGCACATAGGTTCTGAGGAGCAGACAAACTTTTTTATAGCTAGTGTGTGGTGCCAGCATTTGAGGTACAGTATAGGCACAGTTCCACCCTATAGGTACAGTACAGGACAGCATAGCACAGTTTAGACTCAGGTATGGAGAATACAGCAGACTGCAGAGGTGACTCCATCTGCTAAAATGCTGCTCCATCTGGCACAGCATCACAGTGGCTCAAACCCCAGAGGTGGTGCACAGCACAGTGGCAATCATAGTCCCTAGAATGGCATGGCATCATGATGGTTTGGGTCCTAGGGAGCATAATGCAGTGGCAGTATCTTCTCCAGGAGAAGCAAAGTAGTATAGACTCTGGTCACCTCCATTAACTAGGTTCATTGCTGGTGAAGACTATGGGGTCTTTGGTAGTGAAGATGGCAGGTGTGTCAACGATGGTAATAAGGACTGCTAGGATCCTTTCCTTTTGAGAGAAAGTGTCTCAGAGGCACTGAGTTTCTCTGGACTGGAGAATGGGGTGATGCAGGTAAAATGTTAATACTCTTTTCTGTGTAGTTATACTTTGATTTTGTGCCTTATAAGGTTTCTGCTCCTTCTTTGTTAAACTTTGGAGCACTCCCAGAGCTATTCTCATTGGCATGTAGTTGTATATGTATTATATTTTTTGTTCATTAGGGTGAGAGGAAATGAATGTTAGAACTTGTTACTCAGCATCTTGTTATTGTCAGTCTAGATAACTGATCTTGGGCACCACCTGAGAATTTAATTTACAGATCCAGTAAGGAAAATCTGTGATTTCAAACCTTCTGAGTGTTCTCTGTGATTCCAAAGGTGACCTGTTCCATTAAAGCAGAGCACATCAATAGATATCTTGGTTATTAAAAGCAAGTCACAGCACTTATCTTATAGTGCAGAATCTGAGATAAAGTAATCAATAATGGGAAGTTTTCACTTTTTCTTTGATATTCTGAATTTGGAACTTGGAGAGATTCCAGGTCTCAGAGAAATGATAGGATGAAAAGGGGGTTAACTGTGGAGAAAGTAGGATCTGGTCACACAGATGAAGCCATGTGAAGAAGAGCAGTAACTAGGCAGATTCTCCTGTGGTTTATACTATGATGCTCCATCCACACATCCCCTTTTAAGAATCAGAGATTTATTCTCCCAGATGCTGAGAGGCTGCTGATATAGAAGAGCCCTCTTTGAAAATAGCCTATCCCGAAGAGAACACCTCCTTCAAAGGCATGCCCTCCTTTTTGGAGCTACTTACCAAATAAATTCTCTCTCCCTTGGCATAACAATACAAATTTCTGTCCTTCCCCCTACCCCCGACCTTCAGTCCATTTTGAAGGACCATCTCAGCTTTTGGATTCTCCATGGAGTATCTAAAGCTTTTTTGTTGAGATTGTACTATAGCCCGCCTTTCTCCTCTGTCTAATCCTATTTCACTTCCCTCTCTTCTCCAGGTTTTGATCACAAGAGATTTCCTGTCTTGGACACTGATCTTTGCTTTACATTTTATATCCTGGAACTCCATGTACAACACCTCTCTGTGGTAGGATTAGATAGACAAGATAAAGAAAAGTGATACCTATATTTGAGTTTAAATAATCTATGTTTGAGGCTGTATTTTCAATTTTATTCCCAATTATACAGAGAAAGAATATCACAAAAGCTTTGTGATTGTCTCTAGCCTTGCAGAGCAAAGTACTGAAGTATTTCTCCCTATTTGGGCATAAATGATATACTATTCCTGTACCAGTGATGGCCTGAGACTTGGACTAGAAGGCAGAATTTAGAGAAAAAAAGGTGACAAGACTGTTGACCACTGGTAGAACATAAGCACCATCTCACATTGTCCTCTCAGGGGAAATCACTAAACCTCTCAAGGTTAGGTGGGATGGAGAGTTGAATGACACTATGCAGTTTCTGAAGAAAATGGTGGCTTTAGGGGAATAGAGATAACTACCTTTGTAAACAAATGTTAGTTTATACCAAGTTCATTTTCTAGCTATTCTTATAGGTGTATATATCTATACATTGTGTGTATACATATACAACCTGGGGACATTACATGAGTGTTTTCCATGGTAAAAACACTCAGAATTAGGAATCCATTTACAAAAATGACTTACATAATTAAGAAATACAAGTACTATTTTTCTTCACTGAAAAAAAAAATTCCTAATATGCAGATTTAGTGCAATAAAGCCTTCCAGAGTAGAGTTGCTTCTTCCTTAGACTCTCTCTTTACCACTCTCCCAAAAAGGTGTATTATATTTAAGATGTTTGAAAACTTAGGTCTAGAGAATCCCTAGGCTTAAGTATTTTTCTATCAGACTTTTTGTTAATGAAACTTGTAGACTGATTTACCTGGAACTGTGTCTACCATTAGTCCCATCTTGGATCCTTACAAAAGCAAAAGGTAGTACCAATATCAAGAATTTCAATCGATGGGTACAGTGACACTTTCTAAGATCTATTTATAAGGTTAATGTATAACCAAATTTGTTCATTTTTGTCTTCTTAATGCTGGCAAAAAAATAAATTCTAGTGGGTATATAATATTTCTACCTTTGTTCCCTTGATAAACCCTGGGCCCTCACCTGGTAAATGCATGGATTCACAGAGTTGGCTTTGGGTGTATTGGAGACTAATGAAAGTGTTTTCTGTAAATTTTCTTGTAAAAGTTAGTTTAGGGGGGTTGCACAGTGTGCCACACAGAAATGTTCTCTGTAGTTAATTTTTTTATTTCATACAATCCAAATTATTGCTAAAAATTCCTCCTATCCTTTTCTTTCTTTTCAGTTCATCTTCAGTGTTTGTCCCTGAGCTAATGGGTTCAGGACATAATTTCTACAGTTGGGACACCCTATGGCCACCCACATCCTGTTATTTGTTTAGCCCGACTGTTTTCCTTCCCTCCTTAAATATCTTGCTTGCTGTTACCTTCAGCCTGCACAAGGCTGTAAGCTGAGGGCAGTGGAGACTGATAGGAAAAAGCCTCACTATTGTCCAGTGTAACCTTGAGGTGGATAACCTAACACAAAGGCTATTCCACTGCAAAGACGTGGCTTTTCTTTGCACTAACACAAGTCCTTTTATTAAATAGAATCTCTTCTAGCTTGAGTTACATTACCAAAGGCCCATATCAACTAACCTAGCTAAACACATGCCAAGCTTGGAAGAAAACCCTCCAACAGAAAGAGAACATGCTTTAAAGGGTTTTAGATAAAAGATTTATGAATTCTCCCATATAATTTATAACACAGTTTCAATGGGAAAAATGCAACCACAGTTCAAAACAATTGATTTACACACAAACTTTTGAAATTTAAGTCTGTAAAAATGTCTGTAGCTCTAACTGAATCTTTATCCTTGCTCTGAAAAACTGTACCCTTGACTAGATTCTGTTGATGAAAGAGGTAAAATGTTTAGGTAGGGGAAACTGCAGAGTTCTATCAGTAAAATGAAGGGATAGATATGGCAAATAATAAGGAAAACTTTACAAAAGTAGTAAATATGTGTAGTTGAGTGATATAGATCTCATAGTGCTAGACACCCATTCCATAAATCAAGTCAGAAATTGAACTGTTTTTTTTTAGTACAAATAAATCATGGGTTGAAGGGTTAATATTCACTCCTGTAAGACCCTTATTTTTGAAATACTATGTAAGTAGAAAAATACTATTCTAGGTCAGTTTTTATGTTCTTTCTCTTATTAAATTGGTAGATAGACAGATGGACAAACAAATAGCAGCATACACGGATTATATATGGCCTCCTTGAGATAGCTGTCCTTTAACTCTTTTCCAGGCCATTCTCAGCACTTTGCTGTAACTCACTCCCAAGTCCCCCCGCCCTCCCCAAAACCTTATAAATCGAGTTTTGTGAACTCAAAGCTGGATATGTAAATTTTTACAGAAGCTTTTGTAAAAAGTTGAGGGCAGTATTGCTGCACACATCCCATAGTTAAATGGGACACAAATTCTTTTTGACCAGTTAGATCCCCTTTTCTTCTTTTTGTCTGTAACCTGACAGCTCCTTCTCAATCTCTTTTAACTTTCTTCTCCAACTATATACAACATTGCCAGCCTCATATTGCTCCCATTTGCTTCACTCCTCACACTAGCACTATAACCACTACACTGCATTTCCACCCAAGTTGAGAAATATATACTCTAGGGTGTCTTCAAATTGCAATGTTATGTATTACTTTGCTTAGCAAAATAAAAGACCACCCTTGCACGGAATCTATTTGCCATATAAGGCATAGCACATTGTAAATAATATTTCTTGTTAAAATTTAAGTAAAACTTATATGGAAGGACTGGAATACAATTATTCTGGCCAGGCAAGGTACTTTTAGATAGACACAGTTTAAGATGTGAAGCTCCTGCTATTGGGGCACAAAAGATCTCAGAAATGACCTGCCTGGCACTGCTCTCCAATTGTACTAGGATGAGAAAAATCACTAGAATTCTTTTTAAAGTCTTAGTGTGAACAGCTTAATGATCCAAATTCTAAGACAAATGCTAATATTGTAAAGCACACACAGATAAGGGTTATTAAGCCCTATTTTGATGTAAAAAAACCTCAGCAAAAGATGACCTTCTATTTTAACCTCTTGATTATGTTAAGGATATAAAAATGCGATCATTAAGCTGCTTCGAAATGAGAGATTGCATACATATTGTGACCAAAAGATAATCATCACAACCTCATCTATGTTTAAAAAACCATCTCAATATTCCAGCAGTTCTTCAGATTGTACAGACTGATCTGCCATACATATGTTTGTTCATGCTTTCCTTTTTCCTGTATTTTCGCTTAAAATTAGGAAAATAGAGTTATGTCACCATACGGATCCAATATTGCTACCAATTTTGACTTGTATCAAGGAAAGTGGTGCATTGGAAATGCCTAGGTGCATACATGGATTTGTGTTTGAGGCAAATAACCTTTGTTGATAAAATTACTTTCCCCCCTTCTTTCAGAAGAGATTCAGCATATTCGGGCCTCAGCCAAGTAGGGCACCCAGTGCGTAAGACTTAACTGGGCCTCCAGTGTCTTTAAACCAAAACTGGAAGTGGTATTTTCCCCGCCCCCATGGCAGTCATGGGGCTTCCATCCCAGAATGGAAGAAGGAAAATAGCTAGAAAAATACTATACAATACAGAAGTTAAATAGTGAATTTTGATTCTCCTTCCTTTTAATATAGACTGGGCTAATCAAGTATGTTAATATATACTTCCTAAGAGAAGTGGTTTGCCTCCAACTATGAAATTGATTGATTTTCTTAAAGTCCTGGAAGAACCTCTTCTAGAATTTTTTTTGTGGTGAGGTATTCAGAAGGGGGAGTTTTCAAAGAAAACATCTGTCTTGATTTTCTTTTCAAAGTATGGGGTAGTCAGAACACGTAACGAGGAATTATAAGTAAACATGTAATCTGCCCATTCCATTACAGAGTATGTATGTGTTCACGAAAAGGGATGCAGATTCTGCAAAAGAATCTGAGACATTTATTTATTCAAATCTACTTTGTGCTCCAAGACACAGCAGCATTAGATTTATATTCACCATATCCAGTGGATGACTCTCCTTCCTCACCCTTCCTTCACAATGTCTAAAACTATAGAAACAGATATTCATTTAGGAGCCTGGTAAAATACTGTGTGCTTCATAAAACATTAAAATTTCAGCTGACGAAAGCTTTTCTGTGAAGGAGAGCTATGCTAATATGGTACATGTAGACAGTTCTCTTGTGATTTTCCACAGTGCAAAGGTGATAAAACAAAAAATTTCTTAAAGTGTAGAGGTCACAATTTTCTCTCATCTCCCTGCAACCCTTACCCACTGTACCATTTTCCCCACATTCTTTCCAAAGAAAATCATTTGATGTTGACTGTCCAGCTTCCATCCCTCTTCCCTGAACTCCCAAATGGAGAAAGAACAAAAGCCACAAGTAATCCAAGGAAAAGATGAACCGCACCACAACAGGCACTGCAGGGCATGGTGAAAGGATGTGTCGGGGCATTTTCTGAATGGATACAGTGACAAGAGAGACTTCCTAGGAGAAGATGGCTGGGATAGAATACTACTAGAAGAAAGTTCTAGGCTATGGGAGAGGAAGACGTCTATGAAGTGGGAATGCTAGAGACAAGAGGACAAGAAAATTTAAGAATTGTCATAGAGCGTCTATATGAAACCCCTCTAAATGTTTTCAAGAGATATGAACAAATATTGGGATTATTTTGGGGACTTCTGGCTTCTTTAAATGCAATACAGCTCTGCCCTTTTCATGTTAAACTTTGCTTGATAATCACAACCCAGAGATAAAATGAGAACACTCTATATACTTGTATAAGTTTCTCTTTCTCTTAAGTTGTTAAAATTTCATGAGAGTGAGTTAAGTATCTTGGTTTAAACTGCTCGGTACAGGTACTAAGTAAAATGTGTAGAGTCATGCACATTAACCCAATAGTTTAGAGCAATTTTCTGTCATATGTTAAAATTGCAAATTTTTCTTTTTCATTAAGACTTCAAATAGTTTATGTTTCTTTTTATTAATAGAAA
>CAUYRH010128753.1:0-15590 GCA_963574655.1 Perodicticus potto | reverse complement strand
CCATGGTCATATTTTAAAGATCTCAAAGAAATAATACTTCATTTTTTATGGAATCAGAAAAAACCTCGAATAGCCAAGACATTCCTCAGAAATAAAAAAAAAAGCAGGAGGAATCATGCTACCAGACCTGAGACTCTACTATAAATCAATAGGGATCAAAAAAGCATGGTACTGGCACAAAAACAGAGTGACAGATGCTTAGAACAGAATAGAGAATCAAGAGATGAATCCAGCTACTTATCGTTACTTGATCTTTGACAAGCCAATTAAAAACATTCAGTGGGGAAAAGACTCCCTATTTAACAAATGGTGCTGGGTGAACTGGCTGGTGACCTGTAGAAGACTAAAACTGGACCTACACCTCTCACCTTTAACTAAGGTAGACTCTCACTGGATTAAAGATCTAAACTTAAAACATGAAACTATCAAAATATTAGAAGAAAGTGCAGGGAAACTCTTGAAGGAATTGACTTCGGTGAATATTTTATGAAGAGGACTCCCCAGGCAATTGAAGCAGCATCAAAAATACACTACTGAGACCTGATCAAACTAAAAAGCTTCTGCACAGCTAAGAACATAGTAAGTATAGCGAAACTTTGTTTTGTTACAGATATATTCTTACTGCCTAGTTATAATAGGGACTCAAGAAATAATTTTGGTTTATCTGAGTAAATAAATAAAACATACTTTTAAGAAATAGAGGCTATGGGCAGATTGATTCTATATTGCTTTTAACACCTCTTGAGGTTTTATATTGTTCCAGAGAGAGAAAATAGTTCAGAATAAAGATGGAGGAAAGTCTTTGTGAGTAAAAACAGCCAGAACTTGGCTATTAATCCAAGGTCTGCCATTTCTTTTCTAGCAATTTGGGCAAATTTTTAATCTTTTCTGCATCAAGTTTTTAGTTTATAATATCAAGCTCTGATTTCCCCCAAAAAACCACCAATAAAACTAGTTGACAAAGGAAAGCTAACTTTATTAAACTTAACTGCAAAGGAAGAGACAATGACAGAATTGAGGTGGTGTCCCATATCTAAGAAGTCAGAGAAGGACATTTGTAGTGTTTTAATATCTGACTGGTTTTAAAATAGATCTTTCAATTATTGGGATAAGGAAAGATTTATGACCAGTCCAAGGTATTGGACTGGTTGGCCCAGTGAGGTAAAGATTTTGAAGAGAGTCTTGATGACTGTTAATCTTGATTTTGAAAAATACTGTTTTTGTTAGTTCACAGTTTTATCTTCTTAGAGTGTATTCTGGAGTAAGTGGCTAAATTATTTTCAATATTGGGAAGGAAATGTATGCCTGTGTCCAGTATTTTCTAACTCAGGACAAGAAATTATCCCGGTTTCAATTCTCAACTATGAGGGTGATAATCTCTGCTCAGCTTCAGAGCAATAGGATCAAATAACACGATGTATTCAAAAATTTAAAGAAAGGCACATAGCAACTATTATAAAGTTCAATACAACAAGTTCTTACTATGCACAAAAAATGATGTTAGTTTCTGGAAATTACATTGAGATAAATAGAAACATAACATTATTTTCAGAAAATTTATAGTTTAGTTATGAGGTTAAAACCATTAATACAAATAAACTAAACAAAAATCAGAATAAGGTTGCTAAAGAAGCGCTACAAAGGTTCTATCAAGGAGGCCTAAGTTTGACAGTGATTCAAAAAGAGATTTGTGGAGGGGGAAGCATTTGAGATAAAATTTGGAGAAGAGATGACATTTGGCAGTTGCCTGGAGAAGGAGTGGGGACAAGTTCATGCCAGCCAGAAGGAACTGTGTGAACAAAAGCATATGTCGTGTTGAGAAATTGTTTGCACTAAAAAGTGTTTTGTAAAGTCCAATGAGTTTGGAATATCTGTTCAAAACTAAACAAGTTTCCATATTGTAAGCCATTGCAGGCTTTCATATGTGAATATACCTTGTCTTCACTTTTCTTATGCTGATGCAATCATGAAACAATGCCCTTTCCTCATTAGAGTATCTCATTTGGCTTTTTGCTACTAAACATATTCTAGTTCAAGTTGGAATGGAGAGAAGAAAGTTGAGTAGAGTGTGATCAGGGGTAAAATGAAGGCACAGCAAAGAGTTCTGTTTTCCTGCAGCAAAAAAAAAAAAAAAAAGTTTTTGAGGTCCAAAGATTTTTTTCTTGTTGTTTTGTTGTTGTTTTATGTTTTTTTGCTTTTGTGAGACACAGTCTTACTTTGTCACCCACAGAAGAGTTCTGTGGCATCATAGATCACAGCAACCTCAAGTTGTTGGGCTCAAGCAATTTTCTTGCCTCAACCTCCTGAGTAGCTGGGACTACAGGTGTCCGCCACAATGCCTGGCTATTTTTAGACATGGGGTCTCATTCTGGCTCAGACTGGTCTCAAACTCCTGAGCTTAGGCAACACAACCACCTCGGCCTCCTCCCAGAGCACTAGGATTATAGGTGTGTGCCATTGTGCTCGGCCTGGGGTCTAAAGTTTTAAAAAATCTTGAGAACTACAGTGGAGAGTTTATACTTAATTCAGTAGCAATGAAGGAAATCTTCAACAGAGTGAGCAGAAAATACAACTGGCCAATGCTTTAGATGGACAAATTTGTCAACCTTATGTGGGATATGTGGAACAAGGAGAAAAAGGACTCAAGAAGGAAGGCTACATTTTTCCTCAATACCCTACACAAAAACTATGTAGAGATGTATGAAGGGTGGTGTGGAAGTAGGGATAGAAAAAAAGATCCACAACAATAAATTTGACTTCAAACTAATACAACCTTTGGAAGGAAGTATGGAGAATCCTCAACTCAAATTAGATCCCACATTTAATCCTGCAATCCCATTACTAGGCGTCTCCCAGAAGAAAAAAAATGCTTTTATGTTAAGGACGTTTTCACTAGACTGTTTATTGCAGCTCAATTTACAATAACCAAAATATGGACACAGCCTAAATACCCACCAATCTCAGTGGATTAACAAGCTGCGGCATATGTAAACCATGGAACACTATTTATCATTAAAAAAGATGGAGACTTTACACCTTTTGTATTAACCTGGATAGAGTTGGGATGCATTCTTCTCAATAAACTATCACAAGAATGGAGAAGCAAGAATCCAATGTACTCAAATCTAATATGAAGGTGGTAGATGAGCTAATACAAGGGGTGAAGTAGGAGAATGAGGGACTAGAGAGAGGGGAGGAAGGAGAGGGGTGGAGTTCACAGTGTATGGTACACATCTTGCAGGACAGAATTATAAGAGGGACTTTACCTAACAAATGCAATCAGTGTAACCTAATTATTTGTACCCTCAATGAATCCCAAACAATTAAAAAAAAAGAACAATAAGGTAATCTCCACCGAATATGGCCTATGATAAGATACCAAAGGTGGAAGATAAGCCAAAATTAGTTTATAATAAGCTGTTGGGCTTGGTTCCAGGTAAACTCCTGGCGCTAATAGAAAATCATAAAATATTTGGGGGTTGATGGGTAGAAAAGTGAATTCAAGAAGTTTTAACATAGTGAATTTCTTATTCTACTTCTTTTAAAAAGAATGCCTTATGTATACAATCTTAATACTTCCATACACATCTTTATAAAGACAATACTTTTCAGCAATTTTATTTTTCTGAAGTATAAAAATTTCATAATTTTTAACTTTCCATGAAAAACCTAATGCTATTAAAACATATTTTATAAGTTAATAGAGTATTCAATATGTTTTTATTATGCAGAATATATCTCATAGTTATACCTCTGTGTATTAGGAATTACCTTTAAAAATGAATTGAAGCAAATTCTTGTCATAATTTACCCAAATTAATTCCTTGTCTTTGAAAGGAAAGTTTCAAATCAACAGAACCACACTTTGCTTAGATAATTAGCTCTGTGTAAATAAGTATTAGACTGATTAAGAAAGAGACTAAGACTGTAAACTGAGAAAAAAATAGCTTCTCATGTGGGTGCTAAAGTCAATATTGTAAAGGAAGTTTTAAATTCTACCCAAAGCACTTAGACGGTCTCCCTTAAATTGTCTCGCCTTAAAAATTATCTGTTAATTTAGCCTAAAATGTCTTCATTTCATTTACATAATACAAGCTTTGTCACAGTATGAAGTTACCTAAAATAGTTATTATGTCTTTGGGCAAAAATAGGCAGACAGCATTGGGGAGAAAAGCATGCGAGTGCTTAGATCCCCTACAGAGACCAAGATTATATGTCTGGTTTCCTAAATACCAGAAGTGAGATTGGATCAAAATTGTGCCACCAAAAGACTCCCAAACGTATCCCAGTGCTATCCAAGATTCTTGCTTCCCCAAAATACCTGCTTCCCAAGGGACAAGGAAGAAGATGGGGAAATATTACTTTTTCTTCATGTATTACTATAGAAGGCAATCTTATCTGAGTAAATGGCACAAGGAAATGAAATACTCTTTCCATGGTTATGACTTGGGCAGTTTTCTATGACCTTGGGAAAGGCTTTTTTGAGTCAATATAATCACTGATAAAAATCTCATTCACTCAAATATGGAAGTTTGTTTAATTGGTAAAGTGCTGTGAGGTGCTAAATAAAAAGTGTTAGACAAGTGTGATGCGTTTTGTACTTAGTCTATTTTGAAGCCACAGCAAAGCAGTGTAATAAGATCTCTACACCCTGCTGATCACCAGGAAGATGAGCTACCTATATGTCAATTTAGGAGAGAGAGGAGAGACAAGGATTTCAAGAGATATGCCTTCAGAAAAGATGTGAGAACTGGGGGTAATTGGAGGGAGGGGAAAGATAAAATGGCTAGAAACATAATAACCAGTTCCCAAAAGATATAGGTAAAGCATAGAGGATGTTTAGGGCAGTAAAATTATTTATATAATACTTTAATGATGGATTCAAGACAATATGCATTTGTCTATATACAGGGTGTCCATAAAGTTCACAATTTAAACCAGACAAATTATTTTAAATTGCACACAAACTTTATGGATACCCTGCATATAGAACTTCACCGAGCAAAGATAAAATATATGCAAATATTTTTAAAAATCATTTAGGAGATGAGAGAAATCTCAGGAAGGAATGCAGACTGTGACAAGAGAATCTAGTTGTGTTACAAATGTGTGAAACAACCTCTCTAATCTAAAAATTATTTATTGTCTAAAAATAATGATGAACAGATGCTGACCTAAGTAACTTTGAAAAGGAGTAGAGTCTATTCTACTAAAAGCAAAAGGGATTACACATAAGCACTGTAGTCAGTTAATAATGTTATTTCCAATGGGGTTATGGGTTAATAGTCCTTATACTGCTAGACATGTAAACTGAAAGGAATAATTACATAAAGTTTCTCACTGTTAAAGCATGAGTTTATAATTAAGCAAATAAGAGGCTAAGGTGAGCCATGTGGTCATGGATGAGAGTCAGAGATATCAGTATGAACATAGTTTGGCTTAACATAGAAGAAAATTGTTATATACAGAAATGCTTATATGTATTTGTATATATGTGGGTTGGTATAACATATATTTTCTGAGAGAAACTTAGGCAAACAACCAGTAGCAATAAGTTTACCTAGTACCCGGATTTCAGTCTAATACCATTCTTCAATTTAAAACAATAACAAAAACAATGAGACTCTGGCAGAAATGGCTGCTTTTAGGATTGGGGGAGGAAATATACAAGATGAACCTGGAGCATCTTGCAGCACTAGAAAGTATGGAAGTGCTGAAACACAAATGCACACACACATCCTCACTGATGTGGTATAATAAAGGAGAGTAGTTGCTAACTGGAAAAGCACCCAATGGCCAAATCCAATCAACAGAACAAGTCATATTTTATTAAACAGAGACTATAACATAAGTATCTATGAGTAAATACTGAAATAAATAAATTAATTAATATATAAGTGTAGGAGACAAGATATTCTTACAGAAGAATTCCAAATAATCAATGTAGACATTCTTTCCTCAAGCCTCTTAACTGCCATTCTTTACATAGGGTCTCTACATAATCACTTCCTTCTAAAGAGTACAGAAAAGAATAGAATAAAGAATAACTTTACAGTGGAGAAACCTGACGAACAGTACCTCAGCCCAGTAATCAAGGTCAGAATCAACAGGGGTAAGTCATGTTGATAGTCCACACTCTTCTTACGACATGGTGAAAAGGCACTTTGCCATTGTGGTCTCCAGTTTCATCATGAGAAAAAAATCAAACAACAGCAGTAGGGCATGCTAAAAAAAATACCAGACTCCTCAAATCTGTGAAGGTCGTCACAAACAAGAAATGTCTCAGCAACTGCCTAAAGAAAAGCCTAAAAAGAATTAAAACCAAATGTAATGGGACATCTTGAGAAGTACCCTGGAACAGGCAAAGAAAATTAGAGAAATATGAAATTAGACCATATGTAAATTATTGACTTTATTGTTATTACATAATAATTATTAATATTGGTTAATTAATTATAACAAATGAATCATCAATATAAGATGTTAATAATAGAGGAAACTGGGTATAAAGTATATAGAAATGCTCTGCACTATCTTAAGTTTTCTTTAAATCTAAATTTAAAGCCTATTTGTATTTTAAAAAAAGATTTAAGAAAAATAGGTGTGAGCTGCAGAGTAATGGCTAAGAAATAAGATAACATGGTTATGGTCATAATAGCTGAGTCTTGAAATGGAGCAGAATTAAATGGGGCAGGGAGTGAGAAAATGAGATGATTTTCCATTCTGTCCTGACAGAAATTTGATTATATTTTGACCTCACTTGGAGTCGCTCTTTTTACATTATTAAGGTTCTAAATGTGAAGTATTAATATTAATAGACACAAAAACACATTGACACATTGTCTATACAATGACACATCTTCACAGATTTTATATTTTGTAGGCTGAGACTCCAAGAGTACTTGATCATTGCTCTATCCTTCCCCATCTCTGAGGATCATTATATAACTTTTCCTAAAGTCAGCTTCATCATCACTAAAATGAATACAAAATAATACATATTTGTAGAATTAAATAAGATAGGATTATTAATTTATTCATTTTAACTGACAAGTAAAAATCATATATAATTATATATATTGGTGGTGTGTGACATGCTGTTTTGATATAAATATGCACTGTGTAATAGCCAAACAAAATTATTTAACATATGCATTGCTTTACATATTTAAATTTTTGTGGTACAAACAAACTCTGCTCTTAGTAATTTTCAAATGTACAACATATTGTTATTAACTATAGTCATCATGATGTATGATAGATCTCTTAAACTAATTCCTCCCGTCTAAAAATTTTGTGTCCTTTGACCAATATCTCTCCAATTCCCATGACCTCCAGCCTCTGGTAATCACCATTTCTCTCTCTGTTTCTTAGTTTTACTTTCAGAGTTTACTTTTTTACACTCTACATATAATTGAGATTGTACAGTATTTTTATCTCTGTGCCTGGCTTGTTTTACCTAACAAACATCGAGGTTCATCTATGTTGCAAATAACAGGAATTTGTTCTTTTATAAGACTGAATAAAATTCCATTGTGATATATATACATATATATACACACACAGACATGCATACACATGTGTGTGTTTATATACATAAAGTCTGTAAGCAATTTACTATGTTAAGCTATTTTAAATTGCATATGATCTTTATATCCACCCTATATGTACACACACATGAGATATCATATATTACATTTTCTCCATTCATTAATTGATGGGCACTTATACTGATTCCATATCTTGGACATTGTGAATAATATTGGAATAAACATAAAAGCACAAATATCTCTACACGGTTTTATTATTGGATACAAACCCAGAAGTGGGATGGCTGGATTACATGTAGTTATACTTTTAACTCTTTGACGAAACTCCATGCTGTTATTTGTAATGGCTGTACTGAGTTACATTTCTACTGACAGGATACAAGGTTTCCTTTTCACATCTCATCAACATTTACTATCTTTCATCTTTTGGTAATAACCATTGCGACAGGTGTGAGGTGCTATCTTATTGCAGTTTAAATTTGCATTTCCTGATAATTAGTGATATTGAGCATTTCTTCATATGCTTGTTGGACATTTTTATATCTTCTTTTAAGAAATGTCTATTTAGGTCCTTTATCCATTTTTAATTAGGTTATTTGTTTTATTACTATTGAACTGTTTGAATTCATTATAAACTTTTGATATTAATCCCTTAACAGACATGTGGTTTGTATCCTGTAGAATGTCTCTTCACTCTATTGATTGTTTTTTCTTTGCTGTGTGGAGTGTTTTTAGTTTTATGTCATTCTATTTATTTTGTTGCCATTTATTTTATTGTTCATTTTGTTGTTTATCCTTTTGGGATCATATCCTAAAAATCATTGCCCGGACCAATACTGTTGATAATTTCTTCCAAGTTTTCTCCTACTAGTTATGTAGTTTTAGGTCCCACATTTAAGCCTTTAATCTTTTTGTATAAGGGATGAGATGAGGATCTAATTTTATTCTTCTGCATGTGGATATCCAATATCCTCAGAACCATTTTTTGAAGAGCACATCTGTTTCCCTATAGTGTTTTCTTTGCATTTTTTGTCAAAAATCAATTAGCTATAAATGCATGGATTTATTTCTAGGCTCTCATCTGTTTCCTTGATCAATATGTCCTACTATGTTTCAAGTACTTTGCTGGGTGTAGCAGAAAAAGAGATGGATATAATAGCAATAATTACCTTGAAAGAGAAATTACCATCTGCGAGGGGAAATTATACTACGTAAAACAAATGTGTAAAACCAAGTGCCATGGGCTTAATGATGGGTGATAAAAAGAAAATAAATGACTACTCATTTATTTATTCATCCAAAAGACATTTGTTAAACACCCACCACGAACAAAACACCATGTTAGCCCCTCAGGATACAATGCTGAGCAAGTTAGAAATGGTTCCTGTCTTCATGGAGTTTACAAATCAAGAGGTAAGAAGCAGAGTTAGAAGTACAGTGAAGCCAATTACACATATGCACACACACACTCACACTCATAATATCAAAAACAGATGCCAAAAATGAAAGGTAGTACTATGAAAAAAAGTAATAAAAAGGCTTAATTTAGATTGTGGTTGTCAAGGAAAATTCTCTGAGAAAATGGTATTTGAACTGAGCTCTGTCTGAAACATGAGTAGGAATTTGTTAGATAGAAAGCAAGAAAGAGTACACATGAATTCTCTAAGGCGAGAAAGAGTATAGATTATTCACAGAATGCCCATGGGATTGTAGTACAGTGGGATTTGCTGAGTTTATAAGCATATACAGGGGCCAAATGCTGAAAGACCGTGTTAAAGAGCTTAGATATCATCCACGAAATGAGAAGCAATTGTATCGTGCATAATCTGGTACACACTTTTTAAAAACTCACTTTGACCATCTCTTAGAGGATGAGTAGTAGTGGTAGGGGTACAGGTGTATTTAAGAGTAGAAGGAAGAACCTTTGTTACCTATTGCTGAGATGATCGTGATTGGGACTTAGGTCCAAAACAATGGAGATGTTTGGATGCATGATTTCTTTTTAGAGTAGAACTGACCAGTATTTGGTAACAGTCCAGTTTTTAAAGGGGCAATGAGGTTATAAGAGATTACTAGAGGCTCATTTTATTCTCAAATTATATCTTAAATACTATGTTAACTATGTGCACATAAATAAAAATTCATTTGGCAAAAAGGGAAGTGAAAAGTTACATGAGTTAACACTTGGAGAAGAGAAGAATGTTCTTATACAAGTAATCATTTCCTTGAATTCTGCTGAAGTCAGTATTACTGACTAAATGTTTCCGATGTGCTAAATACTCTACTAGGTACTGAAGCTGTAATTATGATTAAATCAGACCATTACTAGCCTCATGGAGCTTAAAGTTCAGTGAGGAACAAAGATATGTATCAACTGATCAAATCAAATAGCAAAAAACATTTAGACATGCTAGGAAGGAACAGTACATGCCGCCATGAGAGCTGAAACAGAGAGACCTGACCTGCAGTGAACAGAGGAAGGCAAAGTTGCACTAAAGAAGTCAAACTTGAGTTGCGATGGAAGAAATAGATGGGACTTCCAGTGAAGGGGGTCTGAAGATACAGGCAGTATTTTAGGCTTCCTTGTGGTTGGAAGGAGAATGGCACATTCAAATAAGTGAAAAGGTAGTGACATAGAAGAGTAGATAGTAAGTTCCCACCCAGCGAGTCAGTGCATGGGGATATAGGGCTCACTTCCCAGGTGAAGGACACACCTACATCTCAGACCTGACCTTACAAACACATGCAACATAACTTAATCTTACGTATCCTCACATTAATCAAAAATAAAAAGAATGAAAGGAAGAGGAGAGGAAGTACAAGGTAAAGGGTGGGGCTGTTCATGGCTTTACAGAAAGCATTTTAAAAATTTGGGGTTTTGTCCCAAGAACAGTTGAAACCATTGAAGGATTTTAAGTAAACGAGCAACGTTTTGCTGTTATAGGAGGCTATAAAGGAAGGCAGGGATCAGATCATGGAGGAACTTGTAGGGCTATGTCAAGGAATCAGAAATAAAAGTGATATGTTTTTGTACCTGAGCTATAAACTTAGATTTTTCTTTTCTAAATTTCTGGATTTGGATCTCTGCTAGAGCTTGCCACATAGATTTATAAGCCTGGAAACTCATTTTTTTAATACAAAATACATGACTTTGTGTAAGAATTACACATATCTCTATTTTAAAGTGCTAAACAATAAAATGATACTAAAATTTCAGCACACATAATGGGTCACTGAAACATACACATAAATATTTCAAGGTATAGGTGTTTCTTCTCTCATTTATTCCTTTGTTTTCTAAGAGTTCAAGTAAACACAGTCGTTGAGTTTTATCATGGAGCCTGAACTTTATACTAGGTGCATATAAATCATAAACTGTGGGCATAGCTCCTGTTTGTGCTCTCTTTTTTAGCATGAGCGCATCAAGGCTGCATGGTCAGCATGCAAAGTTGTGTGAAGGGAAGCAGATTTGCATATTTTGTTTCTATAAAGCATTATAGCTGACAGGAAGTTATAACAGTCTTAAAAGAAAAACAGGTATAGATTCATTCTGAGCCTACTGGGGATTAGGCACTGTGCTGGGTTATAAGATTAAAACCAGAAACAAAACAGCCCCTACCCCCACAGAGTTTATGATCTCAGGTATTCCTTTCCAGAGGATGTTCTGAAGAATCCATCAGGAAACCTTGGAGTTCTTATTAAAAAATTCTTGGGCTTTATCCCAGACCCAACAAAACAGAATCTAAGAAGGAGACTCTAGAAATTGTCCTTCAACAAGCACTAAGAGTGATTCCCAAGTATATTATTTTTGATGAACATTTGTCTAATATTTAATATGGGGCCTTCTTTAGTAGCCTAGAAAGCTTTCATTTTATCCTAAAAGTAATAGGAAAGACACAGAAGGATTTCAATCAAGATTGCATTAACCAGGAAAATCATATGAAAGTGAGCATGACTTTTAACAGGAAATAAGTTAAGAGACATTTGCAAGAGTCCATTTTCTGCTCAGGATAAATAATTACAAACCTAACCCAAGGAAGTAGCCATAGAGAAAAATTAAAATAATCTGTAAAATTGATAGAACTAGGTGATACATGTGGAAAGGAAATTGAGCAAATTTGAGGGGGAGAGTAGTTCAATGTCACTCATTTATATTTGAGGCACCTCTGAGACACATAACCAGAAATCTCTATAGAAGAATATATAGGTCTGTAGCTTAGCAGACAGGTCAGGGCTGAAAAATGTAGATTTACACATTGTTACTAACTAGATGATATTTGAAAATAGGCAAAATAAATACAAAAATTAAAGGTCAAATAAGATAAATTCCAAGAGATATAACTGGCAATAAAAGGGCACCAAAGATAAGCCTTCCTAATTGCTAAAGGCTGTCGTCTCTCTTAGGCCAAAACTATGTTAGTGGTCAAGAACCTCATAGACATTGGTACATAGACCTTATTTTTCATATTAGAATCACAGCTCTTCATAGTCACTTTTATGTTTCCCCTTTAGTAATAACCGCACAAAAAAAACTCAACATGCACTTGTTGCCTGAGTGAATGAATTTTTTTTTTTTTAAAGTACCAACTTCAGATCTACAAGTGCCAGAGATGGAAATCTGAAGGACTAGGTTTAAACTTGCTCTTGGATGTAGCAGCTTGAAGCTTGACTCCTTCATACCTACTTAGAGAGGTTCCTATTCTAAGGAATATAGAATAGAGGTTTGAATAGAGGTTCCTATTCTAAGGAATTTAGGCTTTTGAATTCCTTAGCTTGGAATATTCTACATATATTCAAAGCTCCCTCCTTTCTTCTTTCAGAATTAGATGTAATTCAGTGTCACTTTCTTATTAATTGAAAACCATTAGCCGACACTGTAGAAACACACACACATTCACATATTTTCAAACAGTCCTCCTTTTCATTATTTTGTTTTATGTTCCTCTATAGTACTCATTAAATCTGATGTAGTTTCTGTTTGTTTATGATGTCTCTTGTCATTGCAACCTGAGCTCTAAAAGGGGAAATTTTGTCCCATATGCACAAAGCTATGTTCCTGGGTCCTGTAACAGTGCCTGACACATAAGCATTCAGTAAAGACTTGGAAAATAAAGGAAGAAAATTTTCAAGGGACAGCCAAGAACTTTCTGTATTAGAACTTAATTGTATAAATTATTTCCTGAAATAAGCCTCATATCAGCTGGAGCTTTCTAGTACAATATTTTTCATTATAAAGATTTTTGTTGTTAATGTATTTTTTAAAATAGAATGTTACATGCTGGAGAACAAATTTTCATATGAATTTTTAAACACATCTGGAAATTGGCCATTTGCTTGTATCTGGGCTAATTGCATTATTTTTTTGCACATATTTTTCGCATCAAATCCAGGTTTTATACTAATAATAATTGTATTTTTTAAAAAAGCATCTTTGAAATTTGGGCTGCAAATAAAATAGATATAGGGCTAAGTTATTTGGAGCTGAAAGGGGGAAAGTTAACTATAAACCCTATTACTTCCTAACCAAGTGGTATCTTCATCTATCAAATCTTCACCTCTATCTCCAGAATCTCTTACCCTGTTCCAAAGAAGCAGCCTTTTCCTTGCCCATTTGTTTTGATACTACATGTCCATCTGAGCACACAGTTTCAGATCCTGTCTACATCTGCTCAACATTATCATAATTAACTTCTTCAATTGCCTCTGGAGACACACCACCTGCTTACCTGGAAATAGTCTTTCTTTTCTCAGGCTCTGCATCCTTGTCCTATTTAAATTGGACACTTAACAAGCCAGGGAACTGCCCAGGTAGCTTAGGAAATTCCTGGTCGACTTTGTCAGATATTCTCTGAAGGACTGGCTGATAATTTCCCTAGAGAAACCAAAGTCTCTCAAACTAATTGTCTCAAGAAATGGACTCTCTCAGTTTCCAAACCATTCTATAAATAGCAGAAGGAACACATAACTTCTTTGAAATAAATGGGTATAAAGAAGTTAAGCTTCAAGCTGTTACCTCCAAGTGAAAGTTTAATAATGTTGCATTATAGAGCTGTTTCTGAAAAACATGGGAGATTCTTCTTCATTTGTACCACGTATATTAAGCACCGCCTCCCTTACATGCCAAGTAGATGTAGGATGGAGAAGAAATATATTTTAATATAACACTGGGGTTAACAAAGAAAATGGAAATGTTCAATCCTTCCCCACAGCTCCAGCACTAAAAACGAGCAGATAACAAATTTGAATTGTTAATCCTGATGTAGAGTGATGAATATCAAGCCACAGAGAAGGATCCCTGAAGGCAATACCCTACCAGGTCTGCTATTTACCAACCAAGTCTTAACCCCGCAGCCAGAGTGATTGCTAAACCAGAGACTGTTGCCTCAAACCTTGGATTTTTAAAGAAAGCTAAAGTAGTTAAAAGACGTTAGTATCTTTAACTTCTGAAAACAATACATGCAAATTTTGCCTTGAAAAAATACTCCCTATTTAGGCCTTAGGATTCTTGGAGAATAAGATCAAACAAAATTATGTCATAATCAAATGAGCTCCATCAAATATGCAAGATAACAAACTAGGATGAAAGGCAATTTGTAAAAATAAGAATCAGTGGATTTAGAAAACCTGAGTTTCTCAAATATTGTGCTTATCAGTCTAGGATCTAATATAATTTTATTTAAAAATTTAAAGAAATAAAAAGTGAAATCACAAAAATTAGCGAGCAATGATGAACTAAAACATTGCAAAGTTAGACAAAATAGAAAATTTACAATTAAAAATCTAATTTTTGAAATAAAAAGAATGATAAAACACAAAATAGGCATATCAGGCAGATTTAATTAGCTTGCATTGTTCAGGAACAGTAGGTAATATATTGATTAATTTTAAATTTTTTTAAGTATGCATGGTAAAATTTCAAAATAGTAACAAGTTGTAGAAATTAAGGGTGTAATTTTAAACTAAAGAAAGAAAAGCACATTTAGAAAAAAAAATTTTAGGTTGTATTCTAAAACACTTTATTTGCAGACACCAGAATATGATTTCATATCATTTTCATTTGTCATATTAGCAAAATTTATAAAAAGAAAAAAGACATCTTTGATGATAAGCTGTAATCTATTGACTGAGTTTTTGTTCAGAATTTTTGCATCTATATTCATTAGTGAAATTGGTCTGAAATTCTCCTTTTTAGTTGGGTCTTTTCCTGGTTTTGGTATCAGGGTGATATTTGCTTTATAGAACGTGCTGAGGAAAATTCCTTCCTCCTTAATTTTTTGGAATAATTTCTGCAATATAGGAATAAGCTCTTGAGACAATTAGTTTGAGAGACTAGAATTCTGGTTGTGAAGCCATCCGGACCAGGGAATTTTTTTGTTGGAAGATTTTTTTATTGTTTCTTTGATCTCAGGGCTTGAAATTGATCTCTTCAGGACATCTATTTCATCTGGGCTAAGTCTAGGGAAAGGGTGTGATTCCAAATATTGATCCATTTCCTTCACATTGTCAAATTTCTGGGCATAAAGTTTCCGGTAGTATTCAGAGATAATCTCTTGTATTTCTGTGTCATCAGTTGCTATTTCTCCTTTATCATTTCTGATTGAGGTTACTAGAGATTTTACTTTTGTATTTCTAGTTAGTCTGGCCAAAGGCTTATCTATTTTATTTATTTTTTAAAAAAAAGTAACTCCTTGTTTCATTAATTCTCTGAATGATTTTTTTGTTTTCAGTTTCATTGATCTCTGATTTAATTTTGGATATTTCTTTTCTTATGCTGGGTTTAGGCTTAGATTATTCTTCTTTTTCCAGTTCCATCAGATGGCTTGTGAGTTTGTTGATGCGCTCTCTATCTGTTTTTCGAATGTAGGCTTCTAAAGCAATAAATTTTCCTCTCAGGACTGCTTTTGCTGTATCCCATAGGTTTTGGTAATTTGTGTCTTCATTGTTATTATACTCAAGAAAGTTAATGATTTCCTTTTTTTATTTCTTCCTGCACCCAACTGTCATTCAGCATAAGGTTGTTTAACTTCCATGCCTTTGTGT
>CAUYRH010128751.1:0-27109 GCA_963574655.1 Perodicticus potto | reverse complement strand
TATGTTTTTCCATTTGTTAACATTGTCAGCTATTTCTTTTCTTAAAGTTTCATAGTTCTCTTTATAGTGATCTTTCACATTCTTTGTTAGGTAAACTCCCAAATATTTCATCTTCTTTGGTACTACTGAAAGGAATAGAGTCCTTGACTCTTTTTTCAGCTTGGGTATTGTTAGTATATATAAAGGTTACAGATTTATGGGTATTGATTTTGTAGCCTGAGACATTGCTGTATTCCTTGAACACTTCTAGAAGTTTTGTAGTAGAATCCCTGGTGTTTTCCAGATATACAATCATATCATCTGCGAAGAGTGAAAGTTTGATCTCTTCTGACCCTATGTGGATACCCTTGATCACCTTTTCTTCCCTAATTACAATGGCTAAAACTTCCATTACAATGTTGAAGAGCAGGAAAGATAATGGCGGTCACAGGTGGAGTCCCTGGCAGAAGGTGGATCTGGGGAAGCCCTGCAGGCTCAGGGCATGGGCCTGCCAGGGGATTTACTGGCCAGGGTCGGGCCTGTGGGGGCCTATGGGTGCCAGGTGGAGGCCCATGTGGTTGCCAGGGGAGTTCCTGGCTGGGGGCTGACCTGTGGAGGCCTGGCAGTTGTCAGCAGAGTCTCTAGCAGACTACCGGCCTACGGAAGCCCAGGAAGCACAGGGCACAGGGCCTGGCGGTTGCTGGGGGAGTTCCTGGCAGAAGGCAGGCCTATGGAAGTCCTGCAGGCTCAGGGTGCAGGTCCACACAGTCGCCAGGGGATTTACTGGTGAGGGGCGGACCTGCGGGGGCCTGGCGGTCACCAGCAGAGTCTCTAGCAGATGGCAGACCTGCAGAAGCCCTGCACGCATGGGGTGCAGGGCCGCGCGGGTTGCCAGGGGAGTTCCTGGCTGGGGGCAGGCCTGCAAGGGCCTAGCTGTCACAGGTGGAGTCCCTGGCAGAAGGCAGGCCTGCGGAGGCCCTGCAGGTTCGTGGAGGTGAGTGGAAGGGTTGCCGGGGGAGATCCTGGCCATCTGTGGAGGCCCTGCGGATGCCACGTGGAGGTCTGTGTGGTCGCCAGGGGTGTTTTTGTCCGGGGGCAGGCCTACAGAGGCCTGGCGGTAGCCAGTGGTGTCCCTGGCAGAAGGCAGACCTGTGGGGCTGTGTGGCCATGCAATCGCCGGTGGATTCCCTGGCCAGAGGGAGGGAGGGAGGCTCGCCGCGGGCCCCCCGGAGTCTTTTCTCAGTGGGGTGCTTGTTCTGGCAGGTGGGGGTGGGGGTGCTGCTCAGGGACCTCCTCCCTCAGTCTCAGTGGCGTTAGGCTTCTGTTCCTCAGGTAAGGGGGAAAGGGTGTACTGTAAGTTCAGAATGGTGGGGAAATTTTTAGTTCAGTTTTTCTGCCTAGCAAGAGAGTTTTCAGAGTCACACCAGGGTGCTCTGGGGAAGCACACCCCACTTCCCACAGCACTCTTTTGTGGGGTGAGACAAGAGGTCCACAGTTCACCGCTTCTCTGTAGAAAACCCTCAGGAGCAAATGAGAAGAAAAAAAGGAAAGGAAACAGAAAAGCAAGAAACTCAGAGCTTTCTTGGGGGAGAGGACAGACACTTTTCCTTTCAGATGAATTTTGTACCTGATGCTTGCTTTCTTGGAGTCACAGCTTGCCTCAGCAGAGGTGACCTGCAGATATCACTTCTCTCTCTTGGCTGGGCTCCCAGTATTCAGTTTAATTGTGCAGTTTCAGGAGGTTATTTTCCCTTTTGGACAGGAAACTTTTTTGGAAGCTGCTTCCAGTCAGCCATCTTGATCCGCCCCCCCCATAAACATAAATTGTTATTGCACATTTTGTCAGAAATATTATGTTAACAACCAAGTGTTTCTTACTTTTCCTAAGAACTAACATACATTAAAATTGTGACCTAAATAAGGGATCAGCAAACTATAGCTTAAGGGCCAAATCTGGTCCATCATTTGATTTTGCAAATGAATATTTATCAAAACACAGTTTTACCCATTCATTCACTTTTTGTCATGACACTACAATAGCAAACTTTTGTAATTATAGCATAGAAGTCATGGCCCAGAAAGCCAAAAATATTTGTTATCTGGTCCTTTCCAAAAAGTTTGCTGATTCCTGTCTTAATTTTTTTTAATGAACTTTTGCTCTTGATTTTTACTTTTATTTTAGAAAGTATAGTTTACATGAAAAAATTTCCCTCCTCCATTATTTATACTGACAATTTTATTGATTTCCATTTTAGGTTGATTTATTTTAGGTGATGCCTTTCTTTCACTGTGCCCCCTAACACTCCCAAAATTGTCTTTAGCTGGTGAGGCCTCCCTGTAATTGAGGACAAAACAATTGAGGACCATGTGTAAAGATACATTATTGCTGGTCCTGGATTTAAGAGTGCAAAGCTATGGAATCCTGCCTGTGTTTGAATCCTGGTACTGCCACTTCCTAGCTGTGAGTATCCAGGCATATAATTTAACATTTTTGAGTCTCAGATTCCTCCTTTGCCAAATGGGGAGACTAGCACAAACCTTGTCTACTTAGTGAACTAAAAAAAGATAACAAAGGTCAGATTCTTACCCTGGTCCCTGCACATGGCATACACACATGCCATTGCTATTTGCCTGGAGTGGTCAGAACAGCAGTTTACACAGCTTGGGTCTTGAGCTCTGACTTCCTCCAGGCATTCCCTGAGTTGTTTGCTCTGAGGCAACATTATGTTTTGGAAAGCCCTGCTAAGAGTGGAGCAAATCCTTCACCAAATTGACCAGTCTCCTCCATTTAAAAAGTAAGGGACCAGTTAAGAATTTATCTTTACTTTTAAAGATGTTTCTTTCAGCCTGTGCATGCCTTAAGAATCGCAGCAGCAGCATTGCGAATGCTTTTCACAGCCCTGACTCCAGCAAGGTCTCAGCCCAGCACAGCTCTCATATAAACATTCCCAGATGCTCTGACTTCAAGAGGGTGGTGTTTTGTCCTTAGGAGAAATGGACAAAATGACAGCAGTATGGCAGTGATGGCGATGAGCAGGCCAGGGCAGAGCAAGGTGATTTCCTGGGTAGATTGGGGGTGAGGAACAGTGCAGGCTTTGTACTGCAGGATTATGATACAAGGAAAGAAGGAAAGAAGAGTAAGTTTTTTATTTGGCACTCAAGGCACTTAAGGCTCACTTTGATATCTTTCCTCTACCAGCTGCTAAGGACAATCTTCCTAAATCACCAAAGACCACATGTATCTCTTGTGCATATGAAAGTCTCTGTTGGACTCTGGCTGCCAACCAGATTAAACTGCACTGCACAATCAGTGCTGCCTCAAAGCCTGCCATGACCCGGTGCCTCCTGCCTTTCTGCTGCACTTACTGTTTCTGCAACACAGCATGGCTTGTTTTATGTGCTCCAGTCCACACACCGTGCCATCTCCCGCCCCCTCACCCCATCTTTTTTTTTAATAAGAGAGATGTTTATTTTCAAATACCACGTGCACGGGAAGAATCACAAGAGTGATCACACACTCCCCCCCGTCTTTAACACAGCTTTCTCTTTGCCCCCACTGCTGTTCTCCTCTTTTCATTTTCTAGATCCCCTTCTCTGAAAAATTCATAACGTTTAGCTCAGATCATCTAAGCAATAAGGAGGAAAAAGAAAAACTAAAAACATACTTGTCTGTTAGATCTGCACAGGTGATCTGGAAGAGTCCAGAGGAAACCAGTGATATTGGTTGTCCCTGGGAAAGGGATACTGGTTAGACCTGAGGGATAGAGTTTGGGAGACAGAATTTCACTGTAAATCTTTTTTGTGCCTTTGTAATATAGTACTGTATGAATATATTCACCTGTTTAGACACTAAATACGATAATTATAATGGGGGGGGTTAATTTCTCAATTTACTCTTGCTGGGAAACCTTCCCTGACTTTCTCATACTGAGTGGATTGTGTGATGTCTTGCTTATGTCAACCCCTCCAGCCTCTGGCATCCCAGAGCTAGAGCTCAGGGATTGCTCCTTCTTCACCCCTTATTCCTGTCCCCAACTGTCTACTGCTTCATAAGCCCCCTCAAATATCTGGAGAATAAAAAGCTGAACTTCTAAATATATTTCCCACCACCGTGTGGCTTCCCTATGGGCACTGGGCCTTGCTGCTTCTGGGCCTTAGCTCTTTCTATTCCCTCTGCCTGGAATTTCCTTTCCCCCATTATTTCATTTTTGAAGTCTCCTCAACTCTGCTCTCACCTCCAGAAGTTATTTCCCCCATGTTTGATTTCCTATACCCTCCTGAAGACTTTTGTTACTTTATATCAATGGTTGGCAAACTATGGCCCATGGGCCAAATCTGACCCATCACCTGTTTCTGTGAATGAAGATGCCGGTTCTCTTGTGTCCCATCTGTGGCTGTTTTCCCCTCTTGGTGGTGGACTTAAGTAGTCACAGTAGAGACCCTAAGGCCCGCAAAGCCTAGCATGCAGAGAAAGTTTGCTCATGATTTATATCATAATTATGCCTATTTACTATTGAGCTCATTAAGATAGAAACCTGGACTCAGACTCTGTGTTGGATCCAGTCAAGCTCATTATCCTGGCAGCAAAGGCTGCCTCCTTGTCCTCAGAGCTTTCTAAGTACCACCCTGCAGACTAGGTTCCTAGTCCCTGAGCCCCTTGAATCCTTTCCTGGCTCAGATTTGAGCTTGCTGTCCCTCTCCTCCTGAGCACTGCCCTTGACTTGTGTTTTCTTCTTTCTCCTGGTCACACTCCAAGTCCCCTACTCTGGCAGCCATTCCTTAACACTCTTACTTATTCAGGCATTGACACCTGTTTCTGTCCTAACACCTGTGTGGCACGTATTACAAGCTTAATTGCTTTTATTTATTTGTTTGGTTCTCTCTCCTATTAGACTGTGAGCTCCTTGAAGGCAGGGACTGTCTCTATTTAGTTTCCTGCCGTATTTGCTGTGTCTTGAATGGCACCTGTCACACAGTGAATAAATCCAGTGGGAAATACTATTTACTGACTGACTAAAATGAATGAAGGAATGGATCTTTGTCTCCATCAGAGTGACTAGGTGAGCGTCTAACAGACACTTCAGCTATTGTTGAATGAATGGATAACTGTAAGAGAGGACACTTCATCATGTTAATACTGACAAATGAGTGTAACTCACTGCAGGGTTCTCTTGACCCTTTAATACCAAGTGCATGGAAAAGAATAGCTTCTTTCAGTTCCATTTAAATTATTCAGGATAAAGGAACGGAAATAGGCTCCCAAGGGACATGCTAGAATATCCTTTGTGTGGGGGGAGAGATGGGAAAGAGAAGAAGAGAGGGAAAGAGAGAGGGGAGAGAGGGAGAGAGAGAAAAGAGGAGAGAGAGAAGGGGAGGAGAGAGATAGGGAGAGAGAGAAGGAAGAGGGAGGGAGGAAGAAGGGGTGGAGAGAGAAGGGAGAGAAAGAAGGAAGAGAGACAGAGGGAGAGAGAAGGAAGAGGGAGGGAGGATGAAGGGGTGGAGAAAGAAGGAAGCAGGGGAGGAAGAGAGAGAGAAGCAGGGGAAGAGAGAGAGATATCAACAGCCTATAGATCAAGCTTCTGTCCATAGACTTGGGGAACAGGGGTAGGGACTAGCTCTGTGGGACTCTGCACAAATAAGCTACCATCGGACTGTGAAATCTGCTTTTCTATAGAACCAGCAATTCAGAACATGATTTTTTAAAGCAATACTGTTTTAGGTTATAAAGCTGATGCATACATTGCAAACATTTAAGCTGGTTTACTGATGCATTTTAAGTCTTTGTAATATTCAGTACCTGATGGAAACAACAAAAAAAAATGCCTTTGAGAAACCTAAATTAGGGTCAAAGACCACCTAAAGTTGTGGTGCACAAACTGCAACTGAAATCACCTCGGCAGGGGTTGTGCTTGGGGTGTTGTTAAAAAAATACTCGGGCTTTACTGAACACCTATCAAATCGGAGCATCTTGTTGGCAAGGTCCAGGAATTTGCATTTTATTTATTTATTTATTTAGCTAGTTAGTTAGTCAGTTAGAGAGATGGAGTCTCACTCAGTTGCCTAGGCTAGAGTGCCGGGGCATTATCATAGCTCACGGCAACTTCCAATTCCTGGGTTCAAATGATCCTCCTGCCTCAGCCTCCCTAGTAGCTGGCCACAACACCTGTGTAATTTTTTGTTTTTAGTAGAGATGGGGTCTCGCTCTTGTTCAGGAGAGTCTCAAACTCCTGAGTTCAAGCGATCCTGATCCTCTTGCCTCAGCCTTCCAGAGTGCTGGGATTACAGGCACTGGGCAGGCCAGGAATTTGCATTTTAATAAGGCACCTGGAATTTAGAAATCACTCAAGACTTTCCTTTTCATGCTGAGTCTATTATTCTTGCTTTATTCAGAATCTACTGGACTTTGATAAGGTACACATATCCCCGGTGATATGACTGGCCTTCACTTAAACAGATTCACGGTAAAGGGGACTTATTACAAGGGCATACTCTACTTTTCCTTCTTTCAATGAGATCTTGACTATAGTCAGAGAGAATCTAAGTGTAGTAAATAAGACACTCAGAGGATGAAATTTAATTTGAGAATTTAAGAAGATGGCCTGAACTCCATTCCTGCCAATGGGCAAGCTGGTCTTTGACTTGGGTTGGGGGTTGAGGTGACATGGGAGATGGAAATTGGAGGGGTCACAAATCAGGTGGAGACAGACCCTGAATAGCATGCAAAAGGTTTGCTATGGAAAACAGCAGGTAAAGCTCCACAGAAATACTGGAAAGGAATACATGCAGAGGAAAAATGTCTTTTTTTAGCAATGTTCTTCAAATGTTGCTTCCATGAGTCCTAAAATGTTTCTGAAAAATTATTTACTTCTTATGTATTTTTGAGAGCTAAATGATTTCATCATAGGGTTAATAAGTTGTATAAAAGTTGGGTAATTTCCAGTATACTTTGATGCTGTAAAATAAAAATGGTTTTATTAATGCCTTAAAATTTATCTAGTAGAGGTTAAATCACAAGGCTTTGATACATTATTTTTCCTGTTTCCATTCTATTTCCTGCCCAAACTTTCCTATAATATATTTTAATACTTGAATGGCTTTTTATTTTATTTTTTTATCACTGCCACACTTCTCTGGATCAAGATTCCATATAGGTAAAATTTAAATCTTTAATTTTTTTTGTGAATTTGGTGCTCTAGATATTAAAAAATTTCTGGTTTTTAATAAATAATTTAATAATTGTTTAATTGTTAAAGAAAAATTATTAAACAATTTAATAATTTAATGAACATTATTATTTGTACTTAATACGTTTGTTGCTCTATTTCAGTAAGTAATTGTGAGACATGAAGAGTAAAATTTTATTGAAAGTGTGTATCTTAAATGAGATGGAATTAGCCCATCTCCTCTAACCCCGAAATCATTGATTTTCAAACAGCTTGCTGTGAGAGAGTCTTAGGTGTGCCACAAAAATTTTAAAGATCATTAATTACATTATTTTTGAAAGATGTTCAAATCATAGTAAGTATATTCCTTTGTTTTAACTCCTTTTTTGATCAACATAATTTAAGTATGCTGTGAAAGTTTAACTGTAGCTTCAAGTGTGCCGTGAGATAAAAAAGGTAAAAAAATCCCCCAGTGCGCTAAATATTTCTTACTATCCAAGTGAAGCAAGGTTCATCACCAATGTTATTCCTTTTCTTTGCTTTCCATCATAGCTGTAAGGACAGAAAACTTTTGTTCACATAAGTAGATGGGAATGGAAAGAGTTTTGTTAAAGCAAAGTCATTCGATTCTTTAAACTCCTCCAAGTTACTTGTCAAAATCATATGGTGATCTATCATCAAAAATTATTTTTAATGCTCTACCAGCTGACAACCCCATTAGATCCTCCTTCAATTTTGTTGAAAGCAAAGAATTGAAAACGAGTTGACTTACAAAAGGATTTGTAACCCAATCATTAGAATCTTTCACTTTCTCAACACTGCAACAGCTAGGTTGTGAATCACTCCTTTGTTTGGAGTCCTGGATATTTTCTTTTTTTTTTTTTTAATCCTGGGGCAGTTGCCCTGCAGTGAGATTGAGGAAGCGTGAGAGGTGGACCTGTCTTTAGTAAAAGGAGAAAAGGTGGCCATAAAAGGGGAAATAGGAAAGCACCAGCTGAGGCTGAGGACACAGCCCCAAGGGATGCCCTGCAGTTGTGTTTGTGCGTGACCTAAAGGAGGTACCCAGGCATTTTGAGGCTTCAGAGAAATAGCAGACATGTTCTTAGACAGGGCAATCTTAGGAGCATCTAGGGAGGAGCTAACAATGTAGAAATTACTCCTTTTAAACCATTCATGCCAAAGTCACCCTTAAAAATCTTTGTGGCAACTAGCAAAGAAATAACAGATCTGAGGCAAAACCCACCAACAAGGGCTAGAACTGGTGGATTAAATCTGATGAAGAACAGGATAATTACTGAGACTCAAAGTAACTCCTCACAGAACATTAATTAATTACGCATTGAGTACTAAGTACAGAACACTTACAAATAGACTTTACGGTGGGGAAAACTGGCAGCCACAATTTATGGATACACATTGGACAACTACAGAGGGGGTGGTTTTCTACCAAGAAAAACACAGAATCATTTTTCGGATACTTCTGCCTAAAATGCAAAACCTGAAACATTAGACAAACCCCAACTGAGGATGTCCTACAAAGTAATTGGTCTGTACTCTTAAAAAATGTTCAGGTCACAAAAGGCAAGGGAAGACAGAGGATCCGTTCCAGATGGGAGGAAGCCAGAGAGATTTGACAGCTAAATGCAGCAGGTGGTAGGGATTGAACCCTGGACCTCCAAAGGACATTGTTAGAATAACTGGTGAAATGCAGAAGAGGTCTGCAGAGTAGAGGGAGTACTGAATCAATGTTTCATGGTTATACTATGGCTGCTTAGGAGAATGTCTTTGGTTTTAGGAAATACACACTGGAATATTAAAGGGTAATGGACATTATGTCTACAAGTTACTTTTAAATGGTTCAGGGAAAAAATCAAAAGTATATATACAGAGAGAATGATGAGGGAAACATGAGGAATCTGGGGGAAATGGATGCATGAGCTCACTGTATTATTAGTGAGAATTTTTGAAAATTTGAAACTATTTTAAAATAAAACATTAAAAAATCTTAATGTCCTAGGGGCCTGTGACCCCCAGTTTGAAGATCGTTTTTTTTTTTTTTTTCTAGAAGCCCTGTGCAGATGAAGCCTTTAGGTGTACAAAGCAGGTAGGGACAAACATGAAAGGATTTCTTAAGAAAGAGAAGGTACTCGGTGTCCAATATGAATAAACTATGTAGATATATGTGAGTGGTTCTGTCAAAGTACAGGTTACAGAGAAGTTCCTTTGGAGATAAGTAATGAGATTTGTATATTTGTAAAAAGAGAAAGAATGAAGAAAAGTTGAGAAACACTGCTAAAGATATAGCAGGAAATCCTGAATCTGAGACAGACATATTATAGAAACAAAGATAGTCACGACCTCTAAAATCCATATGCAGCATTTTTTATCGAGTATGATGATAACTCTTGTTCAGAGTAGGGAAGGGAATAATCTCGGTCTTGGTCAGGGGTGGGTTCTCCTTGGGTATACCCAATCATAACAGGATCTGATTTCACATGGGATCATGCATACTGTGTTGTGTATTTCCTGATTCACAGCCTTTCCTATGAAATATTTGCCTTCACCAACTGATCTCTGCTACAGATTTTGCTTCCCTCCCATTGGCTTGTGAAATGATGGCTATGGTTGTGCCATGTTCCAACTCTAGGGCTTGCTATTTCTGTCTAGATTCCTTAACTAAATATTTTCCCTGTAGCAATGACTTGGAATGGTTGTGTTTAAATAAGAGATGGCAAATTGGGTTAATCTCACCAACTGATTAGTAATAGACCTCTTTTTTTTTTTTCTAACAAAAAGGTTTTATTTAGGAAGAACAAAGAAAAAGTTTAGAGCACTTTCAAAGAGAGTTGGGAGTGGGTCCCTTTTGTGAAGGGAAAAGGTGAGGAAGACTGGAAATAGACCTATTGGGGTCCTCCACTGGATAAGATTTTGAGGCCCTTTCTGGGCTCAATGTGAGAGAGTGCCATGGTGATCAGGGATGTTGGCTACAGCCTTGGAAGAAAGACAGAAATGTACTCAGTATGTGGAATAAGCAGCCTCTGGGATGGCCCCAGAGTTCTCCTCCTGGAATTCATCCCCTTGAATGTGGGCTGACCCTAGCGACTTGCTTGGAACCAGTGGAATATAGTAAAGGTGGTGGGATGTCATGGCTGTGGTCGGGTTGCACATTTGCGGCTTCCTTCCTGCTGCAGATTCTCCCTGCTGGCTTTGGTGAAGCAAGCTACCATGTTAGAAAGGCTCACAGAACAAGAAAGTGGTATGTGGGGGCTCCAGGGAACAGCCAGCAACAAACCTGAGACTCTCCATCCAGCATGTGAGGAAGGGCATAGGCCTTCAGGGGAGACTCTAGCCCTGGATGCCACATGTTCCACGTGATCCATGCCGGAGATCCTAAGAGGGAGGGTCCAGCTGAGGGAACTGGGTTTCTGTGGACTCCTGGCCCACCGAGACTGTGCAAAAGTACACACGTATTGTTTGAAGCTGATAAATTTGGGGGTGACCTGTTCTGCAGCAATGGGCAACTATTAATAGTATGCCAGATTATTTACCATTCTTAGTTTAATCACATTACATACTTTATTGTGTAGAAGAAAAATAGCAGAAGCAGCACCACAGGCATGGCAAACAGCGAGAAACAATAGTGGAATTTCAGGGAGGTGACACATAAATTACCAAGATTGGTCCCAAGAATGTAAGACACACAATCAGAGGCCATGTAGTAGAGATGCAAACGGTTCTGGGGAAATGAAACAAATTTGAATTCTACTGTTTTGCCCCTTGGTTCAATGTTGCAGGTGACAATCTAGACTTCTCTCATCCTGGCACTTAGTTCAACTTGATTTCTTGTTTAATTATCTCTATCCTCCACCAGAACGTAGGTTTTGTGAGGACAAGGACTCTGCGTCTTCCATTCATTATTACAGTGCCCACACCTGGTATAGTGCTTGGCGTAGATGAGGCTTCCAATAAGTATTTGTTGAATGGAAAGACGTTTATCAGTGAATGTCAATAGGTAACAAAATATTGCCACGCATTTTAGAAAAATGAACACAAGAAATGATTATAATAAAGTTTTTTAGTGGTTAAATGGAGCAGTCTTAGTATCTCGCCAATTCTCTCATTTAGAGCATCTAATTCCCTGATAATGCCAGTTAAATGGAACATTACTGTAATAGGTACCATTAATTATTCATTGCTAATACTCTGTTCAAGGCCGAATGAAATCTGATGGAAAATCTCTGCTATGGAAAAACCACCTATTGATTGTTATCACAACTTTCACCCCTGCTGTTCAGAGCTTGTCTCCTTTCAGCCTGATCTGTAGGGACCATAGCCACTAAGTTCATCTCAGGGGCAATTTCATTTTATCTGATTGCACATTTCTCTGATGTTAGGAATTTCCTGAATTTTGTAGATGACTTTTTTGGGGACTATGATAAAGAGAGAATGAAATAAGTTATATAGGATAGAAGCATAGTGAATGAAACAGATTACCTGTGAAAAGAAACACATGAAGCCAGTGTCACCAAACTTCAGAGGCAGAACTGCTTAGCCGAGGCTAACCAACACAAAATCCAAAACCTAAAGTAAGAGAATGAGTTAGCATTTGCTTGACTGGCAACATGGCAAATGGTGGTGATGTCTTTGTTCACTGAGAACCAGAAATGGCATTTAGGCCTCTGCTGTTGCTCTGTGTTAGGAAGGATTCTGAGGCTCAGTGGAGGAGCACTAAATTGATCAATAATGGCACAGAAAATAGAGTGGATGTATTAACCAATATATTTATAAATCTTTCGATTTCTTTAATTATAATACTGTTATTTTCAGGATAAATTGTGACTTGGTGAAATCTAATTATGATTTATTTTCCTTATTGCAATAGTATGAACAGTCCTGTCTCCAGATTCAAGGAACTTTATTTTTTCTTTCTTAAAAATCTCTGCTCTCCTAGCCTAGGTTTGGTTTATACTTACTTTGACAAGGTTATTTCAGCTTAGGGAAAGATTTCAAGCTCTGAAATGTTGTCAGGTTTCTCAATAGTGAAACAAAAAAAGCTCACAAAAATGATGAATCCTTTTTCAAAGGTGACAGAATCCACTGATGCCTCTAGCTTGTGTGTTTACATTTCACCATAAGGCAATGATGATGCTATGTCCACTGGTGATTTTATTTAATCTTAAGGTAAATAAAACCTGTTGGAACAGAAATTGGGAATAGTGTGGTCAAAGGGTAAACGGTGCTGCTAGGACTTTGTTCTCACACTGCACATGATTTCTTAACTTCAACTAGTACACCCAGCCCTTGGGAAATGTATATTAAGAGATAAAATGATCTGAAATAGTCTACAAATGAATATCCAATGTATCATGGAGATGGCATAGACAATGAATGGCTTCTGATACCCCCCAAATCCATTTTCCTCACCCTTTTGTGAAATGCGAGGTGGTCTGACACCCTGAGTATGAGGCCTCTTCAGTGTCCTCCAGAGTTGACACTGATGACATTAACTGCGTACTCCTCACTATTCCCCCCCAAATGTGCCATGTGGAATAAATACCCTCTCCAGGGACCTACCTTTCTTTGCTCACTATGTACTAGTCCCTCAGCTTTTTGAGTGCTCATTCATTCTTCACATATTAATTTAGTAACAACGTTTTGAGTGCCTAGTGGTACTAGCCATGTGCTAAAGTGGTGAGGAAGACAGAAAACTAACATGTAAGCAAATAATAGTAAACTGTGTGTTGCAAAGGAAATAAATAGAGGGCTGAGAAGAGCAGAGAGGAATGTCTGTTTCTGGCCCATGATGGACTAGATGTTCATGGAAACCCCTCCCAGTAAAGTAAAACTAAAATGTTAAAATAGTGAAGACACGAGCAAAAAAATGTACAGCTGACTGGGCAAGAGGGTAAAGGAATTTGTGGAGGCCAGAAATGACCAGAAAGCAAGTGAGTTAGTCTGGTGAGTCAGTCTGGTGAGTTAGTCTGGATTCAGCATTTGTCCTGAGGCCAAATCTTTGGTGGCCTAAATCCTGGGTTTTCTTTTTCTTTCTTTTTTTTTTTTTTTAGACAGAATCTCACTCTGTCATCCTGAGTAGAGTACTGTAGCGTCATAGCTCACAGCAACTTTGAACTCTTAGGTTTAAGCAATCCTCTTGCCTCAGCCTCCCAAGTAGCTAGGACTACAGGTGCCCACCATAACACCTAGCTAGGTTTTCTACATTAGTAGAGACAGGATCTCACTTTCACTCAGGCTGGTCTTGAACTCATGAGCTCAAGCAATCCACCTGCCCCCAAGAGTGCTAGGATTACAGGTCTGAGCCTCTGAGCCCAGCCTAAATCTTGGGTTTTAATAGACCCTAAAGCAGTGTTTTTCAACCTTTTTTTTTTTTTAAATCTCATGACACCCTTGAGCCTATAGTTAAACTTCTCAAGCATACTTAAACTGTGTTGATCAAAAGAAAAAAAAAAAGAGAAAGAGAGAGTAGAAGAAAGAATATACTTAGTGTGTTTTGAACACCTTTCAAAAATCATTTGATTAATGATCTTTGAAAATCATTAAAATCGTTAAAATTTTTGTAGCACACCAAAGATCTTCTCACTGCTCACTGGTTGAAAATCACTGCCCTTGAACATAAAACTGAGCAGAGGGTGGATGGATGGACCTTTCCATAAAGCTAGGAGACCAAAGTGAGTGAACTGAAAAAAAAAAAGCAAAACCAAACCAAACCCTGGCCTTGAAGGAGATACTCAGACTAGAGAGTGTCTACCTCAACTTTCGCTTTGGGTGAAGCAGCAAAGATAACCGAATCCCTTGAGAACTCCCAATTGTAAACTCATGGTACATATACTTGCCGTTTGCATCTGGAGTCCATGCTATCAGTCAATCAATCAACAAGGAAAGAAACAAACAGAAACCCTCAAAGCAAAAATGTAATTTTAGGTGGTACTCAGGTGGCTGGCAGAAGAAATACCTTAAATCCTCTGTGGAGAAACATCCTTTTGACTTGGTGCTCTAAGAATGCCTAGAAAAAACATTCAGAATCAAAGCCACTGCATATGCTAGGAAATAAACTAATCATGAACTCGAGGAGAAAAAAAAGACTACACATGGAATTTCCAAACTTGCAGAGAGGAGGGGGTGTCTAACCTAATCTGAAATGGAATGCAGTCAGAAGGAAGCTTAGAATGAGATTCTAGACATAGATCCAATGTATCAGTAGTCATAATGAAACAAATGAGAATAAACTAAATACTTCAGTAAGAGGTCACAGATTATCAGGTAACATTAAAAAACCTCAGCTCTATATACTGTTTATGTGAAGCGCACAAAAACATAAGAGAAAGATTGAGAATAAAAAGAGGGACAAAACATAATAAGTATCTACCAACCAGAATAAGCATGGGTACTTATATTTCTAGAAACAATATTTCTTTTAATTTTAGACAGAGTCTCACTATGTAGCCCTCGGTAGAGTTCTGTGCCGTCACAGCTCACAGCAACCTCAAACTCTTGGGCTTAAGCGATTCTCTTGCCTCGGCCTCCCAAGTAGCTGGAACTAAAGGCACCCGCCACAACACCTGGCTATTTTTTGTTGAGGTTGTCGTCGTTGTTTTGTTGATGTTGTCATCATTGTTGTTTAGCTGGCCTGGGCCGGGTTTGAACCCTCCAGCCTCAGTGTATGTGGCTGGTGCCATAACCACTGTGCTACAGGTGCCAAGCCTAGAAACAGTATTTCTAGAGATAAAGAAGGTCACTATATTAGTTTCAATTCATCAGAAAGATGGAACAATTCTAAACTTGTATTTCCAATAATATAACTTCAAAGTCTCCAAAGCAAAAATTTCAGAACCATAAAGAAAGACTGAGAAGTCCCCTACCTCAGTGAGAGATTTAAGAACTTCCTTATCAATCATTGACAAAGGAAATAAATAAAAACATATAAAGATTTAAATATATAATAAAAATATAGATTTAAATAACACAGCAAGACTAATCTGATGGACACATCTAGAACACTATTCCCCAAAACTGGAATAAACTTTTTTTGTGTGCATACCATCACCATAAAGCTTGAACATATACGAGGGCATAAAGCAAGTATTAAACAAATTTAAATCAACTGGTATCATACAGGCAAATGGTATGCTGGGGAACTACCTCTGTGGGAAAAGGAAAAAACCCTGATTTGTAGCATTTCCCCATCTATGGTATAAATACTTCTACCACATCTGATTTTAAGCTACCAATGGTTTAATAATGGATCAGTGAAATTCCCACGTCTTTCAAAATCATGTTTTGTAAATATGACTAATTATGAGTTGGCTGCAGTATTCTTTTGATTATAAAAAATAATTAGGTATTAATTTAAAAAATATAACTAACACTCCTCTTCCCACTCATTTGGATATTAGAAGCATACTTCTTAAGCCCTTATGTTAAAGAAGAAATTATAATGGGCTTTCAAACTGAATAATAATGAAAATACTATATAGCAGAACTTGTGAGATACAACAAAAATGTTCTTCCAAGGAAATGTGTACCCTTAAATAATCATATTTTAAAATAGAAAAGGTTCAAAACACATTAGCTAAGATTCAACTTAAACAAAACATTATGAATGAACAAAACCCCCAAAAAGTCAAAGAAAATAAAATGAGGGACATAATAATGAAAAAACGGCAGATATTATTAAAAGATAATATAATACCCAATACAGATGCTCCTCACCGATGGACATTGGTTAATTTATTGAAATGATATAATTGCTAAACTTCAAAATTGCTCAAGTAAGAAGAACCAAACAAAATAATAAAAGGGGACATTATAGATGCATTAGATATTAAAAATATAATACAAGGTCAGTATGAATATTTTTATGTCAATACATTTTAAAAGTTTAGGTGAAGTGGATACAGTTTTACAAAAGTATGAATTTCCCAAACTGATTCAAGAGTCAGAAAATCTGAATGGTCTTATGCAGTAGTTATCTATTGCTGCATAACAAACCACCTACCAGTCAATGTTTGAAACTAATAAATATTTATTTATTTATTGTTTGAGACAGAGTCTCACTATATCACCCTCAGTAGAGTGCTGTGGCATCACAGTTCACAGCAATCTCAAACTCTTGAGCTCAAGTGATTCTCTTGCTTCAGCCTCCCAAGTAGCTGGGACTACAGGTGCCCACCACAAGACCTGGCTATTTTTTGGTTGTTGTCATCATTGTTGTTTGGCAGGCCCAGGCTGGGTCCAAACCCACCATCCCTGGTGTATGTGGCTGGCACCCTAGCTGCTGAGCTAAAGGTGCTGAGCCACTAATAAATATTTATTATTGCTCAGATGTCTACAGGTCAGCAATATTGTTCTTCTGGCCTTGGCCAGGGTTATATTTATACTTGTAGCTGACTAGAGATTTGGTAGGTGTCTCTGCTGATGGAATTCAGGCACCCTCTCAGGAATGTTTCAAGAGGGTTGGCTATAGGCCAGTAAAGTATATTTCCCCATCTATGGTATAAATACTTCAGTATTGAGAAGTACTCAGTTGAGACAACTGGCTTGATCACTACTTGCCTTTCATCCTCCAGCAGACCTGGTAAGGCTTGTTCTTGTGATGCTGGAGGGGTTCTAAGTCAGTATGAAAGGTCTTTTGAGAGACCTGTATTATATTGGCTAAGAAATTCACAAGGTCAGTCCAGATTCAAAAGATGAAGAAATAGATATTTTCTCTTCAGTGAGAGGGCATGGATAGAAAGAAGAATGGAGAATTGAGGCCTTTTCTTATAATCTACCACATCCTAAGACCATCAAAGATGTTGACTCAACAGTTAAAAAATCTTCTAACTAAGAAAACACTAGGTCAGATGCTTTCACTGGCAAGTTCTCCTAAACAGTCAAGAAACAGACAAATCTGATCATACAAAATCTCTTCAAAAATAGAAAAGAAGGACTATGCCATAACTCATTAAAAAAAAACAACAAAATATAGGAAATAAATGAACTCCATTAATGAATAAAAAGCACTAAATAAAATTTAACAAATACCATGGTTAAAACAAATCATGGTAGGGCCAGGTGCATGGCTCACACCTGTAATACTAGCACTTTACGAGGCTCGGGTAGGAGGATTGCTTGAGGCCAGCTTGGGCAACATAGTGAAACATTATCACTACAAAAAATAAAATAAAAAATGGCCTGGTGTGGCAGTATGTGTCTGTGGTCCCAGCTACTCAAGAAACTGAGGCAAGTGGATTGCTTGAGCCCAGTAGTTTGAGGTTGCAGTGAGGTTATGATAATGCCTCTGTTGCCCAGGCAACAGAGTGAAGCCCCGTCTCAAAACCAAACAAACAAAAAACCAAAAAACAATAAAAAAGAGAAAACTTCTTTAAAAAAAGCAAAACACTATCTATGAAAACCTATAAACAAACATCAGACTTCATGTTGAAATGTTAAAAGCATTTATTTTAGCCAGGTGTCATGGCTCATACCTATAGTCCAAGCATTTGGGGAGGCCAAAGCAGGAGGATTGCTTGAGGCTAGGAGTTTGAAATCAGCCTGGACAATATAGCAAGACCCTATATCTGTTTTTTTTTTTTTTTTTGGAGAAAGAGTCTCATTACGTCACCCTTGGCAGAGTGCTGTGGGTGTCACAGTTCACAGCAAACTCAAAATCTTGAGTGATTCTCTTGCCTCAGCCTCCTAAGCAGCTGGAAATAACCACTATAATGCCTGGCTATTTTTTTGTTGCAGTTATTATTGTTGTTTAGCAGGCCCAGGCCAGGTTTGAACCTGCCAGCCTCAGTGTATGTAGCTGGTGCCATAATCACTGTGCTACGGGCACTGCAAGACCCTATATCTTAAAAAGACATTAGATGGATGTGGTGGCCTATGCCTGTAGTCATAGCTACTTGAGAGGCTTTGGCAGGAGGATTGCTTGGGCATGAAAATTTGTGGCTGTGGTGAGTTATAATTGTGCCACAATATTTTAGCCTGTGAGACACAGTGAGACACAGTCTCTACAATAACTTTTTGAAAAAATCATTCATTTAAAAACCAGAATCAAGAAAAGACTGACATATTTTATTCAACATTGTTTTGGAGGTTATAGCTTATGCAATAAAATAAGAAAAGTGAATAAATGTATAAATATTAGACAGGAAGAAACCAAACTCTCAAATCTACAGATGATGTGTACGTCTCTGAAGAAAGTCAAGCTACAAAATAATCCACAAGTAATTAGATACAATATGAGAATTTAGCAGGTTTGTGAAATATCATATCTATATACCATTAATTGCATTTTTCTACAATAGAAATAAACAGAAAATGTAAGTTTCTATTTATAAAAGCAAGATTTTTATGTATCTATCTTAGAAGAAACAAACATAATGCAACATGTATAAGATCTGATGAAGAAAATTATAAACGGAAAGCATTAAGAGCATTAAATGGGGGAGAATGGGGAGATATCTGTCAAAGGGTACAAACTTTCAGTTTTAAGATGAATAAGTTCTGTGGATCTAATGTCCAGCATGATGAAATACTGTATTGGTTACTTGATTTTTTTGAGACAGAGTCTCATTTTGTTGCCTTCTGTAGAGTGATAAGCTGTCATAGCTCGCAGCAACCGCAAACTCTTGAGCTCAAGCAATTCTCTTGCGTCAGCCTCCCAAGTAGCTGGGACTATAGGCGCCTGCTACAACACCTGGCTATTTTTGGAGATGAGGTCTCTCTCTGGCTCAGGCTGGTCTCTAACTCATGAGCTCAGGCAATTCATTTGCCTCAATCTCCCAAGTGCTAGGATTACAGGCGTGAGCCACCGTGCAGGCCTATATTATTTACGTGAAATTTGCTAAGGGTGGATCTTAAGTGTCCTCACCCCCCTATAAATGACAACTAAATGTGATGATGGATATGTTAATTACTTTGACTGGGGTAATCATTTCACAATGGATACAAATATCAAATTATCACCTCATACACCTTGAATCTATACAAGTTTTATTTGTCAATTATACTTCAATAAAGCTGGGGGGGGGGGAAGCATTGAACAACCTAAATAAACACAATTAGTTCTGATAGCTGGATAGAAAGACTCAATTTTTTAAGATGTTAATTCTTCATAAATTAACATATAGATACACATGACTTCCAGTGAAAATCCCCAAACAAGTTTATATATATTTTTTATTTTTTGTGGAACTTGACAGGCTGTTTCAGAAACTTACATAGAGAAACAAAGGCTAAGAATTAGCAAGACACTATGTAAGAAACAAGTTAGTGAAGGGGACTTGCCACAGTAAATATCAATACTATATGAAAAAAGACAATATACTACTGGCCCACAGGTTGGTCAACATACCGCAGAAACAAGAGACCATACAACTGCAACTAGTGGGGAGAAAGTGGATTATTCAATAAATGATGTTAGGACATGTAGTTATCCACACGGAAAGAAATAAGAAAAAGAAATCACATGTCTCCTTCACAACTTTCAGCAAAGCCAATTCCAGATGCATCAGGGACTTACATGTGGGGGTTGGGGGGAGACTCTCAGGAAGAAATATAAAAATATATCTCCACAAGCATAGAAAGAAGGAATGATTTGTTTAACCAGAAACAAAAAGCACAAAATATAAAGAGATTGGTTAATCTGACTCACTAAAATGATGACTTTAGCTCACCAGATGATACTACAGAGTTCATGAAAAGACAAGCCAGAAATTGGAACAACAATTCCAACACCCAGAACCAAGAAAGGATTAATATGCAAAATATAGAAAGAAAAACAAGGAGACCTTAGGTTGATGAGTTAATCACAGAAGCCTTCTGAGGTAGTGACACGAAAGCAGAGACCAAAGAAGAAAAAGAGGGCAGGAAGAGCACTGTAGCCAGAGAAAAGATGAAGTTCAAAGGCCGTGAGGCAGTGGCCGGGGAGCAAAGTGGCTGCAAGACAGAGAATGAGGAGGAAGTTGCTGGGCTCAGAGAGAGGAAAGGCCAGACTAGCAGGATGGTGCAGTGAGAAGCCAGGGAAGGCTGTAAAGAGCACACCTGGCTGCCGGTGTGTGAGTGCCGAGATTACTGCCCGCAGGAAGACCAGGGCACCTTAGAACCGAGTACAGGAGCTCTCAGACAATCTCAGAGAGGCCTAGCTCACAACAGCCTCAGTTCAGACTCCTGAGCTCAAGCACTCTTCCTGCCTCAGCCTCCTGGGTAGCTGGGACTACCGGCACCAGCCACAATGCCTGGATAGTTTTTCTATTTTTAGTAGAGGTGGGGTCTCACTGTAGCTCAGGCTGGTCTCGAACTCCTGAGCTCAAGCAATCCTCCTACTTCAGCCTCCCAGAGTGCTAGGATTACAAGGCGTGAGCCACCACTTCCAGCCTCTTTAATTCTCTGTAAAAGCTGAGTATGAGTGACTTAATTAGAGTCAGGAGTTGGACTCATAAGAAAGAGAGTTAGAAAACATCTGAAAATATGAACCTAAAATAAAACTCTTTAAACAGATTATTTTTGTAGAATACATTTTTATATACTCATTGGGAAAAATCTTTTTTTCTTTCTCTCTCTCTTTTTTTTTTTTTGATTGAATTTTAAGCCTGTGAAGTTTGCTCCATAATTCATGGTTACATTTTTTTTTCTGCTTCCTTGCAAAAAGCAATCTTCCTGAGTTCCACCAGATGTTTGTATTTATACTGTCAACATTTAAAAATATTTTTCTATCTGCTATCTTTACTTTTCCCCCAAAGGCCTTGTGGCGTAGACATAATTGATCACCTTTTGCTTGAGACAGCAGGTGTCTAATCTTTGCAGAGTCCACGTTTCTTTGCTGCAGGACTTTTCAGAGCATCTGTTTGCTGATGTGCATTAGCAAATGTGCCTACAAGGGGCCAGAGTAATCAACATTTCTCAAACTCGTGTGACCCACGTTTTATCTATAGAATTTTTAATAGGGCTACTAAGGAAATGCTGCCTTAGATGTATACTTTAAGAAAGAAATGTTTTGCTTAGGAGGTGTGTGCAGTCACTATACTTAAAAGACAATAAAAAAAAAGCAGGGAGATTTGGGGGTTTTACAGGCTGAATTGATGATGAGGACAAAGGTGCCTTAGGAACAACCTATGGCTTTTAAAAACATCATCTTACTTGCCTTACAACTTGTAAAATATTGGTATTTCTTTCTTTATGAAGATTAAATGCTAGTATCTTTCCCAGGCAGCTTGTTCTCTTGCCTGTTTTGGTTTCAGAGCCAGCAGTCCTCTGAGGCTGGCCTCCGCTGCTGTACTGAATGGCCTAGTACCCCTCAGCTCTCTCTGCTTCCTTCCCACATCTCTGTAAGCCCCTCCTGTGCCCCTCCCACAGAGGTGCTATTTGCTGAGAACGTTTGTCTAAAGCAGGTGGTCTAGAAAAAGCTGGAAGTTCGTTAACAGGAGTCATGTGGAGCTGTAGCATCTGGGCTGTCTGCAACCCAAGGCTCCATCTTTGTCCCATGTGAAAGGAAGTGGCCATAGAACATTGCCCAGATGGGAAGTTGGCCTGGAAGATTATGCAGGAGATTAAAAGAAGGATATTTTGATTTACCTTAAGAGCAGGTATAAACTTGCTTCTCACTTGCTAGAAGAAGTTGGTATTTTGAAAGGCATCTATAGTATTATCCATCTGACCAACTTTAACTGACCATGTCGATCATTAGTTCTCAACTGGGGATGATGTTGCGCCTCCCCACCCCCTGCCCCCGCAGTCAAGGGACATTGGCCATGTCTGATGACGTTCTACGGGGGGAGGTGCTACTGCATCTAGAAGGCAGGGGCCAGCAGGGGCTGCTAAACCTCTCCAATGCACGGCACAGCCCCACGGCAAAGTGTTATCCAGCCCCAGCTGTGAGTAGTGCCCAGGTTAAGAAATGCTGGTGCCTACTCACAGGTTCTGGGTTAGAAAGGCCAGGGTTCCAATCCTAGTTTCATCACCTACTGGTTGCATGGCCTAGGAAAATCACTCCACTGAATTTTCCCACTTGTAAAAGGAACTACTAATGTTGACCTCTTGAAGGTCTCAGTTAGTGGGAAACACGTAAATGATACGATTTTACTATCAGCACTCTGTAAAAGGTACTTGCATTGGCTCCACGAGACAGAAAGTTGACAGACGCAGCTAGAACCTCATGTGCCAGACCGTATAGTGTGGTTAGGAAATGGTTGGGAGAATTTGTAGCAGAGACAGAGCATAAAGATGTGGCCCTTGGCCTTGCTGAGCTAGAGCTGTGCTGTCCAACAGGACTTTCAACAGCGATGGATATGATCCATCTCTAGACTGTCCAGTATGAGAGCCACTAGCCACAGGTGGCTACTGAGCACTTGAAATGTGGCTAGTGTGACTGAGGAATGAATTTCAAGTTTTATTTATTTTTAATGAATTAAAATTAAGATGCTGCACATGGGTAGTGGCTACCATATAGGACAGAACAGTTCAGAAGAGGGGATGATAATGATGCAGATAAAATATGGATGATATTTTAAAAATGTCAACACATTAAATATTGACATATTTGAAAATATGGACACAAGATGGGGAGGGACACAGTTGGGGTAGGAATTGAGGGGAAGAAGACATCTTCAATCTCCATGGAAGAGATTTCTGGGATGGCTCGTCTTCTGATGAATTGTGAATTCCAGGCAGAGAAAGCAGGGAGCATACTATGTCTGCAGGGATGAGGGTCGGTCACGAGAGGAGAATACCTTCTGAATATACTCAAGCTAGGCAACCTCAAAGCTAGTTCTTTGACTGTGTGTCTTGCTGTAAGCCCAGGACACTCGAAAATGGAGGAATGTCTTGGAAAAATTTTTAAATACTTTTTACAGGACAAATTCTTACTGAATCCACCAGAAAGTGGTAGCTGTGGGCCTTGAACCCAGTGACTTTAAGTGTGATGTTTTCTGCTCTACCCCAAGAGGGCACCAGGTCTGTGTGTGGGCACAGAAGTCATAGAATCTACTGTGAGAAGCTGGAAGAGTGTTCAATACCAATTTTGACAATTTGACAATTGGCCTCAGGCTGCCCTGGTTTCTGGAACCCCGTCAATGATGGAATGACAGTGTGGAGCATATTGCTGAGGATAATTGGTGCTACAAAACTCCCCATCTCAATCCAAGTTTACTGCAGACACCCACACATTGCCTCAAACTGTTCCTAGAAATGGATTAATTATCATGAGTCTACAAAGCAGTACTTACTTAGTAGCCGCTGGGGCTAGACTCAGAGTGGCAATTGCTTTGGTGATTTCACTACCGGGAGAGGGAAAAAGAATCTTCACAGAAGGAAACCTGAGGTTTGGCGATGGAGTTTGCTGCTGGAGAAAGAAAAATTTATCTCCTCACATGAGGAACATATGTGAAATGTGCCAAATAACTATGTTCACTAAAGACAAGTAAAGGACAGTCAGTAAGGTGAAAATTACTCATGACAGAAGGAAGTCATTCTGTGCAAACCACACTTGGTCAGTTTTGGTACTGCCCAGAAGACAGGATTCTCACGTAACTCTGGATCTCCAAACCAGGTAGGTTTTTAAAGTTGCATATCTTAAAACATCCAGCCCAGCCAACAACCAAGAATCTCTTCGATAAATAAAATGGAAACAAAAATTTCATAGTCTGTGGACTGTCTAAATCCTGGAAGCAAAAAAAAAGAAAATAATAATAACAGTAATCACAAGATGTCTCAAAATAAATATTTGAATGTAGAGAGAGACGTTGAAAACATCTTTGAAAACTAAGTACATCACTCCTAAAGCCATCCCAAAAAAGAGTTAAAATAATGTTAGAAAAACAGAAGCTCAAGGGCATGAGCAATCTGTGGATGGCTTAATTCATGACTTTGGTCATCTGGTATCAATACAATAATTTCATAACTTAAAGGGGAATGTCAAAATAACTTCTAGGTCTCCACTCATTTAGCCATTAAAGTTTGTAGAGTTTTACTCCAGGTAACAAGATCATCATTTTTTTTTCACCTCCTTGGTTTATAAAACCTTCAGTCCTTTTCTTTCTTTAGATACTTTGGATTAAATAAAAGTGTTTTCCAACTACTTTGTCTCTTAATTTTTAAACTCTTGTTTATTTTAGCTAAAATTTAATCCACATGTTTCTGATTCATTTACACTTAACTCATCAAAATGCTGTTTCATAAAAAGCTCTTTGATGTTCAAATTGCCTTTGGAGCTATTTTTAATATAATTTTTTTTTTGAGCTTCCCCACTTAGAAACAGAAAGTTCCATTTCATTGCTATTTAACAACTAGGGGTCCGCAGGTTGGAGTTCAGTTCATTATTTAAATAAAATAATGTATGTAAAATGCTTCATAAACTCTAAAGTCATCGTCTGTTAGTGATTAGAGTTGCTATTGTTGTCACTGTGACCACGCAGAGGCATAGGTTTGAGGTTTCTTCTTCCCACAGTCGGCTGAACTCCATTATCTTGGCGCTCTCTCCCGTTTATACCATTTTCTTATTCTATGACTTTCTTATTCTTAGTAACATGTCCAATAAACACATCCAATGATGGGTGAAGGAATAAAGGAGTTTGTCAGAGAGAGAGCCACCCACACAACTTGGGCCACAATAGCTGTGGTCTCCTTTGGACTCCAGCTTGGACCACAGTGGGCTTCAGAGTCTGGTGGGTGCTCACTAACTGAGGGGCCAGGTCTTCTCAGGGTGTTATCTGCATGAATTGACAAACTTTTACAGAAAGATGACTCACTAAGAAGGATGCTTTGTGAGAGGGCACTGGGCGGGAGGAGGGGTGGATAACCAGGCATGGTGGGATCCGTTCCTCAATGCCATGGATACATTCTAAGCCTTCTGGGAAGCTAGCTATACGGAAAGTTGCTGCTGTTTTCTGGGGTCCTCCTGAGGGACACGGGCACGTACAGTCTTGCTTAGTATTCCACGACAAAGCGTGAGGCCAGGCATTATCTCACGTCCAGGAGGAGCTCAGGCCTGGCCTGGCCTCGCTGGAGTCCTTACACACCGGTGATCATGCCTGGTGGAACAGGGAGGCGATGGATGGCGTCGAGGTTCTCTTGCCTAGTAGGTGAGATGGCCGGGGAGTTTTGTCAATATCCAGCAGTTGCTTGTAGCAACTTCACCCAGTCAAAGCTGGCTTACGGGCAGACGGCCTCCCTGGGGTTTCTGGAAACACTTTGGGGAATATGTGCATGTATTTGTGGGAAGAGGAGGGGATCCCCGTGTCCCTGTGACCTCATTCCTTGCGGGAATCTGATGAAGCCTCCCGGGCCATTCAGGTTACATGTGAAAATAGCAGAACAGCCCACCACTCTAACAAAAGTGAACAGGAAACCTTTGTCTCCAGGAAGTCGACCCCGACCTCGCGCGTGAAGCGGAGACTTTCAGCCCCTGCACACTCTCCCTATGGCTTGGCCTGCTGCATACCAGGCTGCCTGTAGGAATTTGGAACCAAACATGAAAACTCTTCATCACACAATGGAGGGAACATGGCTTTGCCCTTTCGCACATCAGTCTTCCCTGGTGAATGCCTCCCTGGCCTTCTGAATCTTGCCGTATGGAACAATTGGCCCCTTCAGTTAACTTGCCAGCAGTAATCAGTTATTTCTCCTAGCCATAAATTTCAACTATTCTTTTTGGAGGAGGAAGAAATTAAAGTAACAAAGGGAAGTGGCTGTAAAGAACGGAACTGTCAGAACAGCAAATGTTTGAGTAATTTGTTGGGTCCTTGGTTTAGGGTTGACTGATTTTAGCACTAATTTAGGTTTTGAGTATTTCTTGGGAAAAAGAGATCCTATTTATTAATCTACACCTCCAGCAAAGATTGTGATTACAAATGGGAAAAGCAATGTAACAGAGGTTTTGTTATAATTCAACTACTTAATTGTCCCCCCTCTTTTTTTAGAACTCTGGCATCTATCTTGGGTATCTCCCTTTTCATGAAACACAGCTGATTTTCGACAACACACACTGAACTTGGTCCATTATAGACCTTGCCCAAAAAACCATCTGGTCCTGTGGAATCGTAATAACTGTTCTGCGCCTAATTCCACCAGGTCTCATTTGAAAAGGAGGGAAAATTCCCCAAATGACTAATGTTTTTTAGGTCCAGCAGCAGTTTTTCATTGTTCTCAAAGCACCTGCTTACTTTCAATTCTTCTGAGAGCCTGAGGATTTGAAATGAAAAAAAAGAAAGAAAGAAAAAAATAGGATTCCCTAGGCCCACAGGGCGAGGCGATCTGCTTTCATAAAGAACACGCGGGATGTTTCTTAACCTGTGGCCCAGTAGGCTTCCCCCATGAGGGTCAGATTTATGTATTGGCTCTGGAACCAAGATTTTTGTACACCAGGCACAATACCTTGGAGTATTTGCAGTGTAAGCTATTTTGCTAAAGCAAACAGCTGCACCACAGGCTCGGTAAAACCTCCTATCCCCAGATAGGGGAGCCAGAACCTTCTTGGGCAAGTAGGTGTGTCTTAGCTAGGAGGCCTTTCTTTGGGCCCAACTCCCTGAATGTTTGACCATTTTCGCCCTTCCTGAGATGCGATCTGGTGACTTCTTGAAACCATTTGAAAAGGCAATTCTTTTCTTATTTTCTTCTTGATAAGAAAAACTAAAAAGGGTACAGTTATTACTCTGAGGGAAAGGGCTGGGTGGCATAGAGGAAGCTGCAGATAAAGTCTGAACTGTTAAAAAGGCACTTTATCATCTTTGTCTTCCTTCTCTCTCTCTTTTTTTTTTCTTTTAGGTTCCCTCCCTCTTTTCTGGCAGAAAGGGTGGAAGCCATGGTTCTGAGCAGGAGTTCCGAACAAAAGCAAAACAAAAAACTGCTTTTATATGAAGCTAATTTATAGCTTTTATATGAAGGCTAAAACCCAATTATAGCACAAGAATATGGGGAAAGGGGCAAGGGAGGGGAGGGGGGAGGATGGGCAGAGGGAGAGTAATTGGTGG